>JAJPCS010000369.1:3867151-3905800 GCA_021164005.1 Willisornis vidua nigrigula | reverse complement strand
TCCAAAGTGATAGTGCCTCCCTGCCTCCCATTTTGCTTGCATGTTGCATGTTCGATAATATGTTTTCTATTCCAGCATGTTGGTCATTAATTGCAAATCCATCATCTAGGGAAAATCCTCTGTGGTACCTCACTCAATACAACCCTACAGTCTGATAATAAATGACTGATAAAAACCATTGCCTCTTAACACATAGGTTGCATTTATCCTAGAGAAATGTTATTGTTTACTTATTTGAATGACACTCTGAACTTTCAGATTTAATAACAAAAGAAATAGGGGAAAAATATTTGACCACCTTTCAGACACTAGTTAAGATTTAAATAAATCAAAATATGAGACAGTTTTCATTATCTTGTCAGTACTTACAATAACTTTACCATGGTTTCAAGTCCACTCAATATTAATCTCCTCCAAATAAACAAGATTTTTTAAACTTATATGCAACACAGTAGACAAGTTTTCTCAAACTATAGGTAACACATCACCTAAATATGTTTAAATAATGGCCTGGAATTTCTACAGCTTTTTAAAGGGTTGCTTATTCAGTAATGTATATGCAAATATTAATGTTAAGCATCTGCTGTTGGTAAATGCAAATTTAAAATAGCTGTCTGGGGACACAGAAAACTCTCTGATCTACCTCAGGTCTTTGACTAGACTTAGCAACAAGTACAGTGTTCAGTGCCTGGTTTCCACAGGCATAAAATCAGCTCTGTCCTCACAAAAGGAGAGTAAAAGGGGAATGTGGAGTTCAGTCTGGTTGTAGTCCCATGGCTTCAGAGCCCACAGTAGCCAGGCTTCATTCCTAGGTGGGCTCCTTATTCATATTTCCTTGAGTTTTGTCCTCCTTGCTACTGATAATGTCATTATGTAGGTACATTTGTTCAGTGAAGATCTAAGTGATAGTTTCAGAGTCATAAAGCTGCTATCTAAGCTCAAAAGATATAATTTAAGAAGTAAGTGCATATTCTTTCTCCAATTCAGTCAGGATAAGCCACGATGAATCAGAGTTCATTATTTTAACTTTCATTGTATTTATGACTCTTGCGAGAACTTTAGTGCATAAGTACATTGGGTAAACACATACAGCTGGCATAATAGCGCAGATGCAGGCTCGTGCTACACTCATATTTCTGTCAATTCTTTGTAGGTGCTGAACATACAAATTATAGTCTCAGCAATTTGCGTTACAAGGAAGTCACTGATGTCACATTCAGAGACCTAGAATCATAGCACAGGCCTGTTTCAAAGGCTCCTTTCTTCAAGTTCACTCTCATACTGTGGCTGTCAGTCAATAAGACAACATCTACATATTTGTCAGGAGCCCCATTTCCTCCTGCAGAGCATCTTCTCCCCATCCACTTTCAAGTTATGCCTCTGGTGAATGTCCCATAGGGAAGGTGGAGTAACCAATATCCTTGCTTACATTTTCATCTGTGAAGAGAGGAAGCATTGAAGTCAAAAAACTTGTTGAACTGACAATATTTTGCTCCAGGTTAAGGTTACATGGAGTGTTTATTCCTTTACTTTGTTTGCAGCCCATTTCAGATTTAACCCAACCACCTCAGATTTTTGTTTGGGTTTTTACATGTTTATTGTGATTTTTTTTGTTGGTGGGGGTGGGGTCTAGGGGGTCTTTCACTTCTGAGAAGTACTCAGTGTCCTTCATGAAAGAGCCACATCATCAAGCCACATATGGTTGGAAGGTACAATTAGAGATAACTACAGCCTAAGGAAAGAGGGTCTGGAGACAGTATTTTTTTGACCCACCTTCTCCACACTAAACAGTCCAAGATCACAGTCCAAAATTGCATTAGTTTAGACTGCAGTTACAGAAATTTTTAGCAGTGCTGGAATGCATTACAGCTATATTTCTCTGTCCATAAGGAGCATGAGAAATTTGAAAACAAAATTTGGATATTGGATTTGGATATTCCCATTCTTTAGAAAGTTTCTTTCTTTAGAACTGTGTTTTTCTAATGGCTCCATTTGTTACTCATGGTAGTTTCCCAAAATATGTTTTACCATTTGTCAGTCAATTTACAGGGCATTAGTATTTCAGTAAGAAACTGAGTAGGGGTTAGAATAACTATTTGCCTTGGAGGAATTTGTGCATAGTGATACATAAAATGTAGAATGATGCTATGATACCCTGAAGAAATCCACATGATTTCTGGGTGACAGCATCCCTCTCTTTGGGACATAACCACTAGATAATATATTTTTGATATACTGACATCAAATTAAAATTGAGGAAAGGCTCTGCTATAGAAATATTTTACTAATGTTCCTTGAAAACAAGAATACAAAATTCTCTTTTGATGGCCCATTATGTAATATTCTTTCAACATCTTCAAAGTAGGAGAGGTAATTTTCATTTTTAATTCTTCATACTCTCTAAAGAACAGACATGAAACACCTTACTACAAAAAATCTGTACATTTGCTAATAAAACTTCTCAGAAACTACACTTTGGAGGCTCAGACTGTCCCATGTCAGCCTCACAGGAAATTAGAAAGAAATCTGCAGTCACTCCAAACTATGCCAGCATTTCAAGATTGACTTCATTAGATAATCCCCTCTGACTGTTTGACTAACCATTTTGGCCCTCTTGTAACTTAGACTGGCACAAGAAAGGTCTAGCCCACTGTGGTCAACCTGCTGAAAAGAACTGGGAAATATCTTAACCCATACTCATTTCCACTGCATGGACTTTTGTCAAAATATTTTTGAGGTTGCTCATCAGGTATTTTTTATGTAATTCATCTGTAACTCAAACTCTAAATGGGAGATGCTGCATGTTCTGTTTAGGCTGTTCTCAATTTTGTGCCCAGCTTGCAAATTTGAAAATATAAAAGTGAAAGGATGGTGGCTTGTTTCTGGGCAACATGTCTCTGTGTGTTAGAAGAAAAGCTAGGGTCTGGGTAATGAAACTTGGCTTTGACTCTTCAAAGCTCCTTTCTAGGGCATTTTGAGATATATAATATGGCTCTATGCTCTTCAGTCCTTCAAGTCTCCAGAGACCCACAGGCTCTTCAAGGAGTCACACAAACAGAAAAGACTGATGCATCCTGGCTGATATCCATGTCATCCAGAAAGGGCCCTTGCGTGGAAAGCTGAAATACAAGACAAAACTAATCTATTGCATTTTCTGCCTACTATCAGGAAAGGCGACTGCATAAACTACCTTTGTATGACAGGTTTGTGCACCACTCCTGCTGTGTAGTGCAGAATTACGGAAGGGCAGCCAAGGATGTGCCCTTGCTTTTAAGAAAAGAGCCAAGGACTTAAAAAAACCCCAACCCTCTGTCACATATTGTATTTCAGTTCCATGCCATTGAATTAAATAGTTGCAAGAAGATTTGTATTAATTACAAGTGGTAATGCTGCCAATAGCATGCCATTGCCACCTATAGACAGCAAAGAAAAGCAGACAGAGCAGCTTCACAGAACTTTCTGAAATATTTTGAGGGGCATATCAAAAAACCCACAGAGGCAAGAGATGTAAAGCATCTGGCATGTCTTCCCATATTGGAAGTCCTGTGTTGTGCCTTAGATATATGAGACTGGGTCTTGCCAAGAACTGTTTGTTGAAATGTAATTTTTAAAAATCAAAACACTGTCTATTCCACAACACCTTCTTCAGCACATCAGCCAGAACAGACTGCATGCCAGTTTAGAAATGCTTTGGTTGTTCACCTGTTTTAAAAATGACAGCACTAATTTGCAGTCAAACTAATATTTGAAAGCTGTGGGTAGAGAAATACAGAGATAAAATTTGGACAGTCCTAATTTAACTTTATCAGAAATTATCCAGCTCTTTCAGATGGACACAGCAGAAAAAGTTGGAGATATTTAGGACTCCTGCTGCTAAAGAAGATCTATTTCCATTATGTCTGGATAACCAGTCATAGTGTCTACACTCTCTCTCTTTGTTTAGAAAGCATGTGACTTCATGATTACTTGTTTAAAAAGATGATTAACCTGTACCTGTTACTTAAGTGAAGAGTGGCCAATCTTTTCTGAAGCAGTGTTCCTGGCCGTATATATTGTTTGAAAAGGTAGCACATCATCAAGAGCATCTCAGAAAATGCAAATCAAGATACTTAGGTACAGAGCGAGGCCAAAAGTCAAGGTGGTTTATTTCACTTTATTCAAAAAGGTCATGTTTTCAGAGGCGGCTGCTGATTTTTAAGCACTCATATATACACTAAAGCACCTCTATGAAAGCACTGTGACAACATTTAACCTAGTAATATCTCAGATTTGAAGTTGCAGGTGTTTAACACTGCTAATAAAATGACTGAAAATTAAAAACCTTCCTCAGTTGACAGTTATCCATAGTTAATTGCTTAAATTTTATCCCCCATGTAGAAAACTGGATTTAATTTTTCCATATAGTATAATTCTTGTCTGTTAGCCTAAGTCCTATTAAAAGATCTCTAAGTCATGATAGGTTCATAGGGACATTTTCAAAACAGGGAAAGATGCCTTGTTTTTGACAGCATGATACAATTCGTAGTCTAATTTTATTTAGATTTGAGGATCTCTTAAATAACCAATAGTGAGTAAAGTCTGTGAAACCAAGCTTGAAAGCAATATAATTTCTTTCTTTGTATTTCTGCCAATAAAAATCAATAAAATCACTAGAAAAGTCTAACAATTCTGAAGTGTTCACCAGAGAGATTAAAGTTATTTCTTAATGTGTTTTTAATACAGACTCACTATAATCAGGGAGCACTCTGCTACACAGAGAATGATGGCTTTGACCTTCATGCATTTAATGTATAACATGCTTCTAAAGCCCTCATTTCAGCTGCTACATGAAAACACATTACCATGAGGGTAAACCATTCACTTAGGCAAATTGCCCAAGGAATTCAAGTCCTGCCAAACAGAAAACTGTCTGGGTCTGCTTTTTCTCTCATTGAAGTCAGAGTCCTTCAATGAGAAGAGGAAAAATGGAGAGATCAGACAGAATAAGAAGATTGTCTGAGAACTTGTTTGATCTTTGAAGTGTTGTCTAGAAGACTTTATGAGATTCAGGTAATCTACAAAGCTTCAGAAACACAGCTGAACATTTTAACAGGTCTTGCAAAAACAAATTTTTGCTGACTATGTAAACCTGTTAAACTTTTCAGTTCGTAGCAATTCACTCAGTAGAATGCAAATGTAGGGGGAGAAAACTCCACAGATTACCTCTAATGACATACACAATAAAGAGACAATGAAAAATACGGTTGTATAATAGAGATGTTTTATAATAGGCATATAACATAGGATATACTGCTTGAGGCCATTGTAACTAAGATAAAAAGTATTAAATACTGCACAGACTTTAGGAGGATTTGCCTCTTTGCACACAATGCATCGGCTTCTTTGGTATACTTGCGTAGACACTATGCACCCAGAGTTACAAAATGCAGGGAGAAATAGAAGTGTTCATTCAGTCTGAATCTTTTGTCCACAGACACAGTGTTTGTTAAGAAGCAAGCAAGCAAACAACAAAATCCTCACCTGATTTATGAGACTCTTTCTCATAGGATGATACTCTTGTGAAGAACTTGAGGTCTTGAACATGGTGGTCAGTAAGTGGCCAAATGGTTATTGGAGTCTCTGCTCAAGGGTCCTGGACTGTGAATTCTTGTTCTTTGTCTGAGCACTAATCCCAGCTGAGCATGTGGGAGCAGTGTTGTTGATTATCTTGAACTGCATAAAAAGCATATCTCAGTTCTCTTAATTAGGAACAAAGATTGTCCTAACCTACTGTTCCAGCATCTGTGGGTCCAGGTTCTACCAACCACTTAAAATCACATGCAGTTTGGTGAGACTTGTAGCAGGAAATGCCTGGGATATCACTGGATGGCCAGGCACTCTGTCCATGTGTACATGAAGATGGTGTCTACCAACTGGCAGTCACACAGCAGGACTGTCTGAAATCCCTGCCTGGAGACACTAAGAATGATACACAAGACTACTTGTGATGAGGCTGTGCCACCTCCCTTGCACTTACCCCATAGGCAAAGGAGGGCTGGGGAGTTTCAGGAGGAAAAGTTTGCTGTGAATCTGCATTTAATTAAATACATTCAGTTAAGTTGTGTTCCCCTAGCAGATTGCAGTAATAGAAATTTCAAAAGAAATTAAATTCATATTTGTCAGCCTTCAGCTCAGGAGGCAAATGTCAAGGAGAGGGGCTTTCTAATTGACTTTTTGACAGCCAGCTGTGCATTTCATTATAACCTCTGTGTTTCTCAGACATATGTCTCCCACAAAGGCTGTTCCTTTACTGCTAAGTACACAGTGTTTACACTCACCTATTGCAGTATCTGTCTCCAAAATTAAAATAAGATCAGGTATGGATTTTCTATCATAGCATCTTATAGAATCACAGAATCAGTAAGTTTGGAAGGATCACAGTGGGTCTCCTGGTCCAACCTCCTTGCTTAAGAAGGGTCATCTCAGAGCACATTGCACAGGATTGCATCAAGACAGATCTTGAATATCCTCAGTAAGGGAGACTCCACAACCTCTCTGGGCAATCTGTTCCTCTGTTTGGGTCACCCCCACATTAAGAAAGATCTTCCTCACATTCAGGTGGAACTTCCTCTCCTTCAGTTTCTGCCCATTGCCTCTTGCCCTATTTTTTGGCACCAATAAGAACCTGCATCCATCCTCTTGACACCCTCCCTTCAGAAACTTTTGGAGACTGATGAGGTCCCCTCTCAGTTATCTCTTCTTGGGGATGAACAGGCCCATCTCTCCCAGCCTTTCCTCTTCCAAGAGATGCTCCAATCCCCTAATCATCTTTGTTACCCTCTGCTGCATTCCCTCCAGGAGCTCTATGTCTCTCTTGTCATGAGAATCCAAGAACTGGACACAGCACTCCAGATCCAGCTGCACCAGGGCTGAGTGGAGCACCAGGATCAAAACAAAAGACAGGTTTGAAAGGGTTGACTTCAATTACAAATTGAAAGCCTAGAATGAAGAACTAAGATGGAGAAGCCCATCCATCCAAATTAACTCAAAAATTACGAATCTCTTTTTGTAAAACTTGGCTGAGTCTCAAAAGAATTTGTCAGGTGAAGTCCCTCCTGATCTCTAAAATCTCAGACCACTGAGCACTACAAAGCAAAATATTGTGTAATTCACAGTAAAACAAGAAGGATTGGCAGAACTAAAACATTGTCCACAAACAAAATTTAGGAGTGTGTCCCTCTGTGTGAGTAACTGCATACATCCTCAGCCACAATTCCAACCCTTAACAGAGACAGATGACCAGATTTGGAAATATATGTTTGCAGGATCCTGGTAGCTAGTAGACTCTGTTAAAAATTGTATTTCCTTGTCAGTTCTAAGAAAATTGCAAGGACTGCTACAGCTATCCAGATTAGTACTAGATATTTGGCTTTCAGGTTGGTTCTTAGCTATGAAAATGGAAACAAATGTTCAGCCTCTTGAAGTGTTATTCATATATGAGATTATGTCTTTCTACTGCAAGGACAAACTATCCTTCAAATGTCGAACCCTTCATTAAGTGAGCAAAAATGTATTACAGACAAATACAATCTGATAATAAGCCCATTTGGAGTGTCGCACATTTGACAAGGATGCTTCAAAAGCACCTGTATTTATAATCTTGAACACTGTGGCAATAAAGAGGTTTCTACTCAATCCACTGTTTTGATTTCACTTTATGATGATTCCAAGTCTTTACAGTGGAGGTTGTGTGAGCAGTGGGCAGGAATTCCATGACAAAATTTTATCCCTTATTGATAATGTTAGATTTCATGTGGTGTAGAGAAAAGCAGAGAAAGGAAGTAAGCATTACATGACTTCTTCCAGGAGCATAAACATTTAAATTAACGCTTGAGATGCTGTGAGAAAAATCCCTTTTTTGAGTTTTGTGAGATGACAATAACCTGTGAAACAAGCAAAATGTAACAGAAGGTTTACTTTCAGTGTGCTGGGTGTCCCAGTCCACCAGGGTCTGAAAGCACACCACCAGTTTAAAAACTGCACCATTTGTAGCTTCTTAGGTTACATAAACTACTCCGTACCATTAAATCACTATTTTTGCGTTAAAAGTTTACTTCTCTGTCTTGGGGACTATGGAGGGAGTGTTACCCTTTTTTTTTGATTGGTTGTGATGTATCCCCCCTGGACACGGTGCTGTACCCCACCAGACATGTGCAGAGACATCTCCCTCGGACATAAAGGTTGCCACATGGTGGGGAAGTTTTTTGTTCAGCTACGTCTTTATTTTTTGTCTTTTCCCCTACTCCTGGCTGCAAAAGTTCCCTGGTGTCAGGACCAGTCAGGACCATCCATCTTACAGCTCCACACCATGCCTATTTTTAAACTTTTTAAGAAAAAAAAAACCAAACCTTTTTGGTTAAAAATAGTCCCCCTTCCCCTGCCTCTCTGCTCAGTTAGTTTGCTTGGCATAAAACTGTGTTATGTATTTCTCATAATGCAGTCTCTGCCTAACACACTGATCCAAACTAACCCGGAGGATGTTAAGCAGAGGGTCAACAGTTTTGGAGTGGGGGAGGCCCCTGAAGCCCTGAATGGCAAAGCTCTTGTGGGGAAGAATGGGGAGAACATGAGAATGTGTCCTTTGAGCCAGCCCTATGGGCAGGATTGGATAACAACTGAGTGCCATTGCCAAAAATACAAGGAATAAAACAAGATACAAGTGGACAAGAAAGAGGGAAAGCAAATGGCTACAGAAAGAACAATTTATTTCTCTGTAGATCCATTTCAAAACCTTTTCTTTGCTGAAAAGCCTTACCCTGAACTCTTCACTTATTTATGGCATCTATTTAAACAACCTTAACAGAAGGTCAAGAACACATCAGATTGCTATGGGCCTTTTGTTTTCAGTTTGGTGTCTCATTTCCCTCAAAGATCACTCACCTAAAGCCTACACAACAGTAGAGCTGAAAAGAGGAAGAGGTGGAAGGAGAAACAGGAAAATTGGTAAAGAATCAAGATTTTCATGATACCACAAAAATTCACACACAGTGCTCTACAAAGATCCCCACTGCGGCTTAAAGTCAGCAAAAGGAGCAGGTCTTTTAAAAACCACACCCTGTGGCATGTACCTTGCATTTTGCCCGGTTTTTTTGCACAACTGCAGTAGTACCTGACTGGTTGTTAATGAACCAGAGTTGACCCCTGACACCAGTCCCACACTCTACTCTTTCCTCTTACCCTCCCAGGACAGGACTCATGATTTACTCTGAGGCAGCTACTAGCAAGTGTATTTCAAGAGTTCACTACTGACAAAGGCAAAATATATTAAAACATTATTTTGAACAGTTTTGTTATGTTTATTAAAAGATAAGAAAAGAGTTGCTCTCTGAATACTCAAGTCAACAAAAACAATTGCATTTGACTTCTGCTTTGAATAAGTAGATGTCCTAATAGTACAAATTATTTAAGAGGAATAACAAAATTAGTTATAATATAGTCAGGAAAGTTTGTAAGTGCCTACAGCTCTCCAATGTAATTCTTCAGCAGCTGAAGCCTTTCTGACTCCAGCAAAGTACTTAAGACTACCTACTTTTAAGTGCATGTTCTACTTCAATCTGACTTTGGTGGGATTGCTGTGTTTAGGGTGAGTCATGTACTGAACTGCTGCAATAAATCAGGCCCCAAAGAGGAGATCACTTCACTGTGCATTTGCAAAAGAAGAAGGCCTTTCACCATCTAAATTACTTCTTTGCCCATGTCTGTTTTCACTAAAGTCTTCTTGGTATTGGCAAAAGTATTTTATAAAAATATCGCCCTTATTTACAAAAATGTCTGCCAACTTTCTGTAACATCACAAGTCTACTTTCAGTGTCTTACTATAGCACTATGACATTCACTTTCAACTGGAATTACTCAAATCTAATACCTAAAGGTGTATATTTTTCCACTTACTTAAGATTTTCAGCTTTACTGAGAAAAAGAATTTCTCCAATACACAAATCTGAAAATAATGTTGCTATTTAAGTCCTCAGATACAGATCTTATTTAGTATTTGCTTTAGACACATTTGCTCTGAAATCTCCATTAGCTGAATTTCAGTTTTCTATGATGCTCTATTTGAACAAGGGTGTTAGCCCCAGATGCCAATATATTCTTCTCAAAATTGTCCTGATTACCGTAGTTTCTCAAATATCAGTTCAGTGAAACAATTTAAACATGCTATTAAAACAATGAAGGTTCCATGTTGCACAGTGTTTTATAAGTGTTATAAATCAATGAAACTTTAAGTGTATGAGTAGTCATATAATAATTAGAACTATTTGCATTTTTCATAGTGGTGCTGTAACATACAATTGAGAGACACCAATGTTCTTCTATATTGACTTTGACATATTTGCATAAACATCCTTCTTTTAGATGTAGTACATCTTAGTGTTTGTACTCTGAGTCATGAAGGGGTTTTGAAAGGTTTTATAATTCCATAGCTTTCTCCACCTTCCTTGTCTGATACAGAGTTTCACCTGGTGCCTTTACAAAATGTGAAATATTTTGCCCATTGCAGCAATTTAGCCAGATTTTCTACCACAAAATACCCAGAAAAAAATTAGTTTACAATAGACTATAAAAGTGTGTTTGATTCATTTTAGGTAAATCTGTTATTTGTTTCCATTTTGTAGCAGGTACTGAAAACATCAAGAACAGATGTCTGGTTTACTTCAGAATAGGAAGTGAAGACAGCCAGTCCACAAATATAATTCATGCCACAGATGTGGGACACTTGTCTGTTTACTGTAGGTACAGCTAGGATCATCCCCATAAAGTTCAAATGACAAGGCAATAAAACATTTCCTTACAAAAAAGCTAAAGGATTAAAAGCTACATAAAATACAGGATGCCCTGGGAAGATTGCAGGAGATACCAGTCTTCTCAGTATTATGCACAGAGATAGTGATGACTGTGAGTTCACTCAGGATGTGTAGTCTGTGCACACAGAAGACTAAACTAGTACAAATCCTAGAGTGTATACATATACATATATATATATTTATATATGGATGTATATGTCAGTCAGTGAGGTGAGTGGCTACAACAGTGATAGCAGCAACAGCAGCAAGAACAGCAACAGCCACAGTAAGTTCTGAGGACTGAGTAGTACAACAAGCTGGGCAGGGGGTTCCACAGTCAGCAAAACATGAGCAAGAGCTGATAGATTCTCCAGGAACTATCAGCTGCAAGCAGCATTTTATGAAAAGCAATTTGTTTCCTTTTAACTTTACTTCATCTTGCAAAAGAAATCTGTTGAAATCAAATGATCTGTCTTTGAGCTGAAATCATGGAACCAGAGAACCACAGAACAGTTTGGATTGGAAGGGAGGTTAAAGATCATCAAGTGCTGATTCCCCTTACCATGGGCATGGACATGTCCCACTAGAACAGGTTGCTCAGAGCCCCATTCAGCCTGGACTTGAACACCTTCAGGGATGGCACATCCACAACTTTTCTGGACAATCTGTTCCAGTGCGTCACCACTCTCACAGTAAAGAATTTCTTCCTAATTTCTAGTTTAAACCTACGCTCTTTTCAGTTTAAAGCCCTTCCTACCTGTCCTATCACTACACGCCCTTGTGAAAAGTCTCTCTCCAGCTTTCTTTTAAGCCTTCTTTAGTCATTAGAAGGCTGCTCAAGGATCATCTCACAGCCTTCTCTGGGCTTCTTCTTCAACCTGTCTTCATAGGAATGTTGCTCCAGTCCCCTGATCATCTTTGTGACTCTCCTTTGGACTTGCTTCAGCAAGTCCACAACCTTATGTTGCTGGCCTTTGAGCTGGACACAATATTCTAGGGGGTTCTCACAAGAGCGGAGTAGAAAAAGGAAAAAGTAGTAAAATAAGAAAACTCAAGAAATTGCCCTAACTGAGGTATCATAGTCCTTGTAATTTAATAGTCAAGCTCTCACAATTTACCTGTATTTTGTTAATTAAATAAATATGACAACTCATACAATAAAGGCATACACACAATAAAGGCATACACAGAATAAAGGCTATTGCAGCAGTTTTCCCATATGCTGGTTTGGCAGAGCCATTAAAATACAATTTAACTAGTTCAGAATGCACTGCCCTGAAAAGTGCAACTTTAACTCTTGTTAAACTCTTTGACTTGAACTCTTCTCTGCAGCAATATATGGATAAAAATATAACAAGTGAGGACACTGGATCTAGTCTCCAGCATAAGGATGACGAGCTAAACTGAAGGCACCGTGATCCAGAAATCAGTGGTTAAATATTTTGGTTAGGTTCCAAACTGTCTTTTGAAAAGAGCCTTCCATATAGTTTGTTTTTTGCTTCTGTTGAGCAAGAATTATGATTTGGTAGGGAATGTTCCTCTGTCTACCCTTCCTCTATGCAGGGCCAGAGACAGGAACCCTGGGTTTGGGAAGAAGTATGGTCATAAGAAAGTCTTCATTCCCAGACTTGTCCTAACTGCTCCCTCCAACCCCTGCATTCAGAACCTCTGGTGCATCTTTGATTAAATATTGCTGACTAAAGACTGAAAATTTAATTTAGAAAAGCAATAGCTGGAGGCAAAGAACAAGTAGATGAACCTAGACACCTGATTTGGGTTCTCATTTGCATTTTCTAGGACAAGAGTTTAGAGACAAGGGGAACACATCTGCACAAGCAGAGGCTCAAGTTTAGCAGTGCCTGAGGATCCTGGCTGAAATGCAAATTCCCACACAGATTTTGTTAATTTAGTCATGTTCATTTAAGGTAAGGAAAGAAAAAAAAAGGAAAGGATTTAAGTGAAATACAGTCCAAGGGCTTACATAAACGATACTTGCTCCAAAGCCAGGCTGTAGACCTGCCCTGAACTGCTTTCATTGGAAATAAAAATGTGCAGACAACAGATGTATTTTCTGCTATGTGTCCTATCTTTCTTAAGACTGGTGCTAACACATATCACTTCATTGGCACTAAAACACAGATCTCCCATAAAGTTTTTTTACAGGGACTACCAGAACATAACAGGTTTTTAAAAGTGTGAGAGCATCACATCTGTCTAAAGTCCTAGCAGGAGTCAGATATGTAGGTTTACTTCAGAATCATAGGAGCTGCTACGCCTTTAGGGCAACACCTCCCTAAAAGCAGCACAAGACTTTACTGACAAACATGAGGGCTGAAATTTTGCCTGGAAAAGGATATGCCCTAAAGAGCAGCTTGCCCCAACATGGTAGATTGTTGGACTTAGAAGGAGTAACATTACATCTTTACTGACATAATGGGTGACTTTCTCAAGCTTTGCAGCAAGATTAATTCAGGGTGCCATTTTTATCTGAATAAATTATTGTATTTTCTAGACGGAATATATCCCTTTTTGCTGAGGTTTCCCACTCACAGGCAATCCAACAACTTTATCTAACAGATACATTTTTTTAAAGAAATTGTTTTTATTTCAAAACAGAAAGTTATAGCTTCCTCAAAAACAAATGACTCGTGTTCCCAGCTGGTTTCTTCATGAGGTTCCTCAAAAGATGTTAGTCTAAAAAACTGGCTTTCCCAGAGACACATGAGAAAACGGTACTTTCATTTCATTCAGGATTACTTAATGTGGGGTGACACCCAAGCAAGGGAGCTGAGATCACATAAGACCTCACAGTCTGGGCAGACAGGCAGAGAGGGAAGCAACAGACCACACAAAAAAAATGTAATGGAGTTACTGTGCACATAATGCATGATCTTCTCACCTGAATGTCAAACATCCAGCTTTTTTTCCCCTCACTGTTGATGCTTCCACTTGGTATCTACAGTTGTTTTATATATAAGGTATTTTATCTCTACATGCCTTTATGTATGTCTCTGTCCATGTACCTATACATACATAGGTACAGATATAGACAAAACCTGTATACATAGCGCCTACATGATCTTCTGTGCTGTCTCATTGCTTCAGAGAAAATTCCTCTACTGATACCAGTTGGCATACATTTCTTATTGTCTGCTATTTCCAGATTCAAGTATATTTAAAGATGAACAGTACAAATTAAGGTAATGGAAGTAAACAAATTCACTGCATTTTCTGGAGAGGAAGAGAAGTTACAAGAAAGTTGCTGGTCAAATGCCATATCATGACACCTACAATATGGTACTTATATATATGTTAAATCTTACAGAAAAAAATGGCACTTCATTATTTGACAAACATTATCTATGATATTAAAATTTATTTAAACACTATAAGACTACAGTGAATATCAAAGCATTTTAATCCTTTCTTTTAATAAAAAAACTTAGGCCTAATGAAATGTATAAGTGAAAAACTCACTGGATAAAATAGTGATTTTGTTGAAGTCAGCAGCAGAACTTCCATCCAATTTCAGATTTTAGTAAATTAGACAGGCAGAAGTGACTTAAATAGCTTACATATCTTTATATTGCATTGTAGTTTGCAGAGGTGTGTATACAGAAATTTCCAAGCACAGTTAGTATAACTTACAGAAAGATTATCTTCAGGTAAAAGAAGACATGTCCATCTTTAATAAACCAATAAGTGAAATTTCTACTAAACCAGAAAAGGAATTGAAGCAGAGTATGGAGTGCAGCGAACAGGAGCCGGCAAACAGGGGCGTGGCACGGCAGTTCGCATGGCAGTGCACACAGGCAGGGCAAACAGGCAGGGCATAAACCTAGGTATTTTTGTAGCTTTTTTTTTTTTTTTTTTTACCTTTCCCCACAGCTCAAGGCAGTCATGCCTCCCAAAAGAAATGAAAACTGTTGCTCCTGTTACCAGTAAAGGGGTGTCAGTACAGACAGAACCCTCTAAAAAGGATGCAGCCACTCAGGCCTCTGGGGGCATAGATTGTTTGAGCCTGGAACTGCTACCAGAGGACAGTGTGAGAAGCACCTGCATACGATGTGAGCAGGTGGACGATTTGCTGTGTCTGGTGGCAGAGCTAAAGGAAGAGGTGGAAAGGCTCAGAAACATAAGGGTGAGTGAAAGGGAAATTGACTGGTGGAGTCACACCCTTTCAACTCCTAAGGAAGCCCAGCAGGAGGTGGTGAAGCCCAGCCCCTCCTGCCATCAGACAGACAGAACGGACCATATGGATGGGGAGGAATGGAAACAGGTGCCTGGTCATAGAGGCAAAAACACCCCCTCTCAACCCCTTTCACCTGCCAGGGTGCCCTTAAAAAACAGGTATATGGCCCAGGACTCACAAAGTCTGATAGAGGACAGTCAGGAGGAATATCTGTCTACCAGATCTTCTGGTTACCCCCAGTCTACTGGACAGGTTACAACTACAGATAAAAAGGAAAAAGAGAAGGGTTGTTGTAATTGGTGACTCCCTTTTTAGGGGAACTGAGGGCCCTCTATGTCGGCCAGACCCATCCCACAGGGAAGTTTCCTGCCTTCCCAGGGCCAGGGTGAGGGATATTACCAAAAGACTTCCTAAGCTTATTCAACCCTCAGACTATTACCCGCTGTTGGTTGTCCAGGCTGGAAGGGATGACATCAATAAAAGGGGTACCAGAGTAATTAAAAAAGATTTTAAGGCTCTGACCCGATCACTTCATGGGACAGGGTAGTAATTGCCTCAGTTCCTGTGCTAGCTGGGATGAATGAGGAGATAAATGAGGAGAGGTTTAGGAAAGCCCAGCTTACCAATAGGTGGCTTAGGGGATGGTGCTATTGTCAAAATTTTGGGTTTTTTGATCACGGGGCAAACTCCATGTGGCCTAGTCTCCTCAAACCAGATGGGCTTCATTTATCTAGGAGGGGCAAAAGAACTGTAGCCCATAAGTTGGCAGGGTTGATTGGGAGGGCTTTAAACTAGGTTTGAAGGGGGAAGGGACGGCAACTGGGCTCTCCAGAGATAAGCCTAAGGGCGTAGAGCCCGAGTTGCGAATAAAATTAATGGCCCAGCTGAAGTGCATGTACACCAATGCACGCAGTATGGGAAACAAACAAGAGGAGCTGGAAGCCATAGTGCAAAAGGAAAACTATGACATAGTTGCTGTCACAGAAACGTGGTGGGATGACTCACATGACTGGAGTGCTGCTATGGGGGGCTACAAGCTCTTCAGAAAGGACAGGCAGGGAAGGAGAGGTGGAGGGGTGGCTTTATATGTTAGAGAGTCTCTTGACTCTGTTGAAGTTCAGGTCAGCAGTGACAAGGTTGAGTGCCTGTGGGCCAGAATCAGGGCGAAGGCCAACAAGGCTGACACCCTTGTGGGTGTCTGTTACAGACCGCCCAACCAGGATGATGAAGGAGATGAATTTTTCTACAAGCAGCTGGCAGATGTCTCAAAATCTCCAGCCCTTGTTCTTGTGGGTGACTTTAACCTGCCAGATATCTGCTGGGAGCTTCATACTGCAGAGAAGAGGCAGTCAAGGAGGTTCCTGGAGTGTATAGAGGACAATTTCCTTCATCAACTGGTAAATGAGCCTGCCAGGGGTAAGGCCCCGCTAGACCTACTGTTTACAAACAGAGAGGGGCTGGTGGATGATGTAGTGGTTGGAGGCCGCCTGGGGCATAGTGACCATGAAACAATAGAATTTTCAGTCCTCAGGGATGTAAGGAGAGCCTCCATTAAAACCTCCACTCTGGACTTCCGCAGGGCAGATTTTGGCCTATTCAAAAACTGATTCAGAGCATACCCTGGGAAACAACCCTTAAAGGCAAGGGGGTCCAGGAGGGATGGACATGTTTCAAGCAGGAAATTTTGAGTGCACAACAACAGGCTGTCCCAGTGTGCCGAAAGGCCAGCCAGAGGGGAAGACGGCCAGCTTGGTTAAATAGGGAGATTCTGAAAGAAATCAGGGATAAAAAGAAAGTTTACAGACTGTGGAAAAAAGGGCTGACTACTTATGAAGAATTTACAGATAGAGCTAGGTCATGCAGGAAAAAAATTAGGGAAAGAAAACTGCAATTTGAAGTTAATTTGGCTAATTCAGTTAGGGATAACAAAAAGTCCTTTTATAAACACATTAATAACAAAAGGAGGGGGAAGGAAAACCTCCATTCTCTGTTGGACTTGGAGGGAAATATAGTTAACAAAGATGAGGAGAAGGCTGAGGTACTTAACACCTACTTTGCCTCAGTTTTTACCAGTAAGACAGGTGGCCCTCAAGACAACTGGCCTCTGGAGCTGGTAGAGAGAGAGAGGGAGCTGAATACCCCTCCTGTATTCCAGGAGGATATAGTTGTCCAAGCCCATGGCTTGGACAAGTATACCCTCTCCTGGATTAAGAGCTGGCTGGCGGGTCGGGCCCAGAGAGTGCTGGTGAATGGAGCTGCATCCAGCTGGCGGCCAGTCACCAGTGGTGTTCCCCAGGGGTCTGTGTTGGGCCCAGTCCTGTTTAACATCTTTATTGATGATTTAGATGAGGGGATTGAGTCCATCATCAGCAAATTTGCTGATGACACCAAGTTGGGAGGGAGTGTCGACCTGCTGGAAGGCAGGAGGGCTCTGCAGAGGGATCTGGATAGACTTGAGAGATGGGCTGATTCCAATGGGATGAAGTTCAGTAAGACCAAGTGCCGGGTCCTGCACTTTGGCCACAACAACCCCCTGCAGCACTACAGGCTGGGCACAGAGTGGCTGGAAAGCAGCCAGGCAGAAAGGGACCTTGGGGTACTAATTGACAGGAAGCTCAACATGAGCCAACAGTGTGCCCAGATGGCCAAGAAGGCCAATGGAATCCTGTCCTGTATCAAAAATAGTGTGGTCAGCAGAACCAGAGCAGTGATCCTTCCCCTGGACTCTGCGTTGGTGAGGCCACACCTTGAGTACTGTGTTCAGTTCTGGGCCCCTCAGTTCAGAAAGGATATTGAGGTGCTGGAGCAGGTCCAGAGAAGAGCAACAAGGCTGGTGAAGGGACTGGACCATAGGCCCTATGGGGAGAGGCTGAGGGAGCTGGGGTTGTTTAGCCTGGAGAAGAGGAGGCTCAGAGGTGACCTCATCACTGTCTATAACTACCTGAAGGGAAGTTCTGGCCAGGTGGGGGCTGGTCTCTTCTCCCAGGCACTCAGCAATAGGACAAGGGGGAATGGGTTTAAGCTCTACCAGGGGAAATTTAAGTCAGATATCAGAAAATAATTCTTTACAGAGAGAGTAATCAGGCATTGGAATGGGCTGCCCAGAATGGTGGTGGATTCACCATCCCTGGAGGAGATTTTTAAACTGAGATTGGTCATGGCACTGAGTGCCATGATCTAGTAAATGGACTGGATTTGGACCAAGGGTTGGACTCCATGATCTTGGAGGTCTTTTCCAACCCAATCGATTCTATGGTTCTATGATTCTGAAAAATTCAGATTTTTTTTCTCTCAGACCAATAAAACTGTCCCACTTGGCTATTTTTGGGCAGAAGTGTTGAGTTCAATTCTGGTCTTTAAAAATTTAAGATCTGTTGGGAGAATGTGTGTGTGCAATTATACCTGTATACATACACAGAGATTGTGCCCATAAACAAATTTTCACTCCAAGAAAATTAATGTTCTATAATGATTTTCAAGTCACTTTCCCTCTAATTCCTTTCTGTTTGTCTGCTTTCCTTCTCATCTTCTTTTTGCACACAAGCTGGTGTACTATGTAAAGCTCTGAAATTGAGTGATGTCTTTTAAATTACTCCTCCTGTCAAGTTATGCTGGAAGCAGCTCCAAGTAGGGGCTTGCTGCAGTCAAGGGCTTACAGGAACTTTGAGAGCAGACAGGGAGTACAACCTGCAGTCAGAGGAATGTGGGGAAAGGAATCATAAAATCTGAGAACAGTTTGGGTTGGAAGAGACCTTAAAGATCGTGTAGTTCCAACCCCCTGCCATGGGCAGGGACACCGTTCACTAGACCAGGTTACTTAGAGCCCCCATCCAACCTGGCCTTAAATATTTCTGGGGATAGGAGTTCTACAAGTTCTGTGGACCACCTGTGCCCTGTGCCTCACCACTCTCACAGTGAAGAATTACTTACTAATATCTAATTCAAACATACCTTCAGCTTAAGGCCATTTCCCCTTGTTCTATCACTATATGCACATGTGAAAAGGCCCTCCTCAGCCTTCTTGTAAGTTTCCTTTATATATTGGAAGGCTGTTCTTAGGTCTCCCCAGGGGCTTCTCTTCTCCAGCCTGAACTCTCTCATCCTGTCTTTATAGGATAGGTGCTCCACCCCTGTGATCAACTCAGTGGCTCTCCTCTGCAGTAGTTTCAACAGGTCCACGTATTGCTTATGTTGGGAGGCCCAGAGCTGGATGCAGCACTCCAGGAGGATTCGCAAAAGAGCAGACTAGAGAGAAAGAATTACATCCCCTGACCTGCTGTTCATGCTTCTGTTGATGAAACCCAAGATTTGATTTGTCTTCTGGGCTGCAAGTGCATATTGCTGGGTCATATTGAGCCTTTTGTCTACAACCAGGCACAAGTTCTTCTCCCCAGGAGTAGTCTTTTCCCCAGTTTTCTCTGCCTAGCACATTTTTTTTCTTGGGATTGGCTCCATCCAGGACCTTGCACTTGGCCTTGTTGATCTTCATGAGATTTGCACAGGCCCTCCTCTCAAGCGTGTCCAGGTCCCTCTGGATGTCATCCCTTCTCTCCAGTGTGTTGACCACACCACATATCTTGGTGTCATTTGCAAACTTGTTGAGGGTGCACTTGCTCGCACTGTTTGTTACTGACAAAGATATTAAAAAGTGCTGGGTTTCCTTTAGCATTTCCACAATGACTTTCCACAGATGACTTTCACCATGTCCTTTGGATTTTTCTCAATGCCCTTCCCATTCCAACACTCTTCAATATGAACCTCTGGGCACTGATGGGCCCTCAGCAGATATGGGAACACAGGCTGCTGACCCCATGGAGCCCTGCAGACAGGGATCCCCTCAGACATGAAAGGCCACTGGTTACTGGTTTAGTTTCGTCTTGCTTATGAACAAAAGGGGAGACATGACAATTTCTTTTTTTATTTCCTTCTTTTTTTTTCTTTTGTTTTTGTTTGTTTGTTTTTTGTTGGTTTTTAGTTTGGGGTTTTTTTTCAAAATTCTGCCCAAGATAATTTCAATGGTGTGTCTAAATAGGTGGCCATATGTACCACAGCCCCTTGGACTTGCAGTGGTTACCCTGTCTGTATTTCATCACCTACCTGGTGGCAGTGGAAGGTGAACAATCATGCATTCCTTGTGGGAAGAGAGAACCCAAGAGCTTGTGGGACTCATTTTGGAGAATCCCTTCACTGTTGCACAGGTATGAACTGAAACAGAGCCACACCCCAGGCATTGAGTATAATACTAAAAAACCACTTTCCCATCTGCCCCAAATATAATTATCAGCTCTCCGGACACAAGCACTAAGTGTTTCAACCCTCACCTTTCTGGAGGATGTGTGAACTTCAGCCACAAGTTCATGAAATAAGCTTCAACTGTATCTCTGAGGTTTGAGTCTTTTCAGAGTGATCTAGTTCAATTTTATGAACCCCTAGTCCCTATTAATGTATTATATCTGAATTAATTTTCCCCTTCCCCTGTTTCCTCAGCCATTATTGTGCTTTATTACAGTTGAATAAATCCACTGCTGTAATCCCATCTTCTTGGTTATTAAGTAATATAGTATACTCAAAGGTGACCGGGTGATTGAAATTGTATTATTTGTTTCATTTAGTGTCTGAAATAGAACTTAACATTTCATCTGTTGTTGAATATAAAACAAACAGAAAGGATCAAACAAAGATCAGGCCAATTTCCAATAGATACTAAGGAGAACAGCAGAGATCATCCCCTCCTTCACTGCAGTACAGACTCAGCCATTAGAACGGCTGTGAATTATTTCCCTGAACCGGTTCCAAACAGCATATGAGCCCATGATGGACACAGCCAACAAAGAAAGACCCAAGTATCATGCCACCATTATTTGCTTCTGAAAAGGACTGATTTTTATTCCAGTGCTCTTCCATTAAAGGAGGGAACTCTTTAGCCCTGCAATGCCACTAAAAAAGTAAATTGCCAGTACAACAGGCCATCATCCCTTCTGTGAGCAAGAGAGGTCATCCTCTAGAGTCAAAGAAACATCATATCTAATTGAGGTGCTGGAGAAGGCTCCACTGGTAAGAGTCCGTTCACAGACTCCAGTCTTGCACTGACCTCAAAGACTGCCCCTGTTGGAAGCCCAGCATGGGTTGATGGCTGAAAGGAGCATGACACAGGGAAATGTGGGGGTGAGTGTGAGTGCATCCCTTAAGGAAAGCTGTTTGGAGTTCTGCCTTAAAGAGATCAGAGCTACCTGGAGTATGTGTGGTGGCTTGTGACCAATGAGAGGCTGTGGTGTATGCAAGGTGAATTGGTTAACCAATTATGTGATGGCATGTTGAATGTGAGAGTGCATAAAAAGTGTGGACATTACTGCATGAGAGTTAGGCAGATCTAGATCTACTAAGATGTGAGGTGATGTAATAGGAACTAATAGGAACTAACTTCTTCTATTATGTGCTGTGAAGAGCTGTCTGTTAACCTATCTTGAATAAACTCCCTAAGCTGTGAGCCTTCTGATCAAGCCTTCTGATGACTGCTGTGCCTCAGCTCTTCTGACCATCAGTCCACAACCCAGCTCGGTTTAAGGGGCTCCCCCTGTAGGGAAACTTGGGAAAAATGCATCCTGAGAGACAGAAATCATGGTACAGAGTAGGAGGTGCTGACAATTTTATACTCTTAGGGCCAGATTTGACCCTGAGACCCCTTCCCCTTATGGGTGGGAAGTCACAGCACCTTGTTGATCTTCCACAGCTCTGTTGTTTTGGTTACTTTGGTTTCTGTTTGGTTCATCATTTGAAATGAAATTTTATTGCTGTTCTCCAAAGACCTGAGAGAGAACAAAGGACCCTTTCCACTTATTTTCCTTCAGTTCCCTGGGGTATTACCAACCTGCACTGAACCACATCAATACTAGCTGGTGTCAAAGCTGGAAAAATAGGCAAAGCAGCAGAGGCTACCTGTTCTTCTACAAAAAAATCTGAAAGTGGCTTTTACAAAGCAATAACCCTGTAGTTAAATGCCTCCCTGACATCCGATCCCGTCAGATCTCAGAAGCTAAGCAGGGTCAGCCCCGGATTAGTACTTGGATGGGAGACCTCCTGGGAATACCAGGTGCTGTAGGTTCTAGTCCTGAGGACTTCACTGGCACTGTCCAAGCTCGCTTGGCCGTGGCAGATGAACCTCAGGACTTAAACGGTGGGGCCAGTTCTGTGCACGCTGAGCGTCACCTAAAAAATCCACTGCGCAGGCTGGAAGGGCACACCCACATGGGGAGAGCCCTGCCCAAATCTTCGTTCGCGAAGCTAAGCCACACACAACCCTGTAGTGGACTGCTAGATATAATTACTTTGGCCAGTATCAGATTTGAGGATTTTTTGCCTCTAATGCACTAAGAGGGTTTTCCTTGGTTTTATGTTTTCAGTAATTCAATCTCAGTAATTCAAAGTGTTAAATTTAGCAGTATTTATCCATCATTTTTCTCTGTTCAAGGTACAGAAAGTGAAAATCACTAACAAAATAGTTCAAAGCCAGGCTGCAAATCTGCCTGCAGGATTGCAGAATACAGCAGATATTTGATCAGCTATCAGGAATCATTACTGGTTTAATTTGTGTGAAATGAAAGAAGCTGTGAATACAATCTCTTAAACAGCACTCAGCTAAATGGGTTATTTTTCCATTGGTAGCAATATTAGCATGTATCTTTAGTGTACTCCAGGAGGAAATGGCAAAAATGATCAGTCATCTTTATTTTAATACTGGAGAAATATGATGAGTGATGAATGGTCCTTAATATCATAACTATCTACAAAAGGAGATGAAAGTGTAACTGGAGAGCATTGTTCATTTTCATTCTTTCTGAGATCCATCATTCCAGCATACTCTTTTCTCTTGCCTTCTTAATACCTTCACATTTGATCTGTGAAACATGGAGAAACAAATCTTCAAATATTGCTGTCATGCAAATATTTATTCCTTCAAATAGGTTGAAAAATTGAAGAAAACATTGTGGGCCATTTCAATAAAACAACTGATTATGTTAAAATGAATTGAAATATAATTTGCATTTCCTCTCCTGTGTGGTATAAGCAGGTCTGCAATTAACTGCTAAAGTGCACCATACAACTGCATAGAGAAAAGTACATTGTGGGTTTAATGCTCAACTTGTCATGCAATCACTTAGTATTGAAAAACCACTGTGTTTTCTGAACAAACAGGTTTCTTCCCTCTGTTGCAGCATTCAGCTGAAAAAGCTACAGCTGTAGCTAAAACCCTTAGTGAGATCTCCACTCCTAGCTCTGTTGAAGCCATACATTAGGCCATGCCATGCCATGCCATACCATGCTACACACCACATCATACCACACCATACCATACCATATCATACTGTACCTTATCATACCGTACCATATAGCTTTCAGAACTACTCCAGTTTCTTCTGATTGGCCATTCAGATACGTTGATATGGCAAGAAGCAGAAGCTGAACAAAAATATCAAAGTGCTCTAATTTTTATTTAATGATCTGGTAGCATTTATCTGGCAGAAACAAGACCAGTTGGATGGTCATGGCAGGGGAAGGCCTTACAAACAGTGAATGTGATTGATGCCAGACCTTGCTCTGTTCCACTCACTGCATATGGCTGCCTACCCTACCCTCAGAAAGCTCCCTGATTTCTCAAGCATTGACTTGTGGCTGCAGAAGTGTAGCAGGTCTGCACTGAGTTCCTCAGGGTTCAGTCAGATACAGTGTGAAATGAAAGGGTTTTGCTGCTTCCTAACTTCTTGGTATGGTCACTGAAGATTTATTCTTTACCCCAGGGGAGCATATACATGGATTTATTTGTCCACAGCAATCGTCCAGGAATAAATCTTTGAGTGACTTCTTGGACTCCATTTTCTGTGGTCTGTGTCCTGGACCACCACTGACAACAGTCTCTTTTTCAGTATTTTTCGCTACGGTAACTCGAGCTGTTCAGATGCTGTCTGTTCTTCTCTATCTCCTACAATTTGAATGGTTTCTCAGAAACAGTGCTTGAAATAAGAAAAATCATCTTTATTTGAAGCAAAGCCAATGAGTAGTGTATAAATATTTTTAGTGATCATTCATATTATGGAAGATCTCTATGTTCACTTCTTCAGTTATGCTTTTTCAACCTAAGCAAACACACTTCTTTCAATGTTTGTACAGTGTTAATCCTTTGTGGACCTTTTAATTGTCTCATTTGTCTCCTCCGGCTTCTCTTCAATCCTTCTTATAAATTCCAGAAAATAATGCCTTAAATGAGAAGTGTTTACCTAGCTGAGGCCTGCCAGATGATGCACAGAAAATAACAGTTTCCTTCAGCATCTTAGACACGACACTCTGCCAGTACATGGCAAAATGAGACATACTTTTCCCCCCAGCAACATCAAACTGCTGACTCAGGTTGAGTTTGACATCAGCTGTAACTCATAATCCCTTTTCTCTGATAATGCATCTTGCTAGTTAGTCTCTTCATTTCTTCACTTCCTGCTTTCTCATCAAAGTACTTCACACTTGGGTCTGTTGGTTTACATCTTTAATTTCAGACCATTGGTTCAGTTTATTTAGAATTTTTGTCCTTGGTTCTTCAGTACAATTCAGTCATCTTGGCTCAGCATCATCCATTAATTGTAAGTGCAATCTTTAGTCCAAGTCACTAATGAAAATGGTGAATGAAGCAACCTTTGCAGAGACATGTGTATGGTTGATTAGAATAAGCTAACAATTGGCTTGTTAATATTAAGATTTATTAATAGATCTTTGTGTTATAGAACAACCAGCGGTGTCCAATGTGGTGATGTCTTCTATACTATATTTTCCTTTCCTAAAAAGCGCATCAGGCCCAACACTATGTAAAAGTCTTTATTAATAAACTCAGTACATGTCACATCTGCAGTTTTTTCTTTATTCACTTGGCTAGTTATCCCCTCAAATATTGGTCTGATGTGATATGTTGTTGACAAGTCAATGTTAGAAGTATTTTATCAAATTCATTCTCATCTAGTTGCTAATTAATTAACTATGCAATCATATGTTTTAGCATCTCCAGGTATTAAAGTTATCCTGAAGAGTCTGTACTTCCTCAGATCACACTGTTTGTGTTTGGTTGAGCTGGCAAAACGCCAACTACCCAAACACAAAATAAGAGTTCTCCTCGCCCCCCTGAGAAAAGGGGAAAAAAAGCTGGAAAACTTAAAACAGGTTTATATATTTATACAGAAAAGAGAAAATTAAAAGTAGCCCACAATATAACACACACCTACACAAGTTAGATATAACAACAATCCTCTTCCTCCCACCGAAAACAGATCCCACTACTACAGATCCGTAAAATACCCCAAAAAGATACCTCCCAAAAGAGCTCAACCTCCCCAGAAACAAATTCAAGTAGAGAGAAAACTAATAATAAACATTTTACTTCCCTAGGATAACATGGTGGTAATTTGGCACTGGGCCTAGTCCTCCCGTCCCTCCTGGGACAGCACAGCGCATCCTACCAGGAGCACAGCCATGAGGGAATTGCCAGGCACCTCCTTCACCCACTTTTATACTTGAGATGACATCAGAATATGGTATGGAATACCACTGGCCAGCAGAGTCAGTGTCAGTAGGGCTGACCCAGCTCATGTCAGTTGATAATCTAAGGCCTACTCTGAAAATTAAAGCCTAAATTTAGGCCTAGCTAGACCCATAACACTGTTGTCCTTTCATGAATAACAGGCACTGCATTTCTCTTTCTCTTATCCTTAGAGATTTTCTCTGTCCTTCATAAGTTCTTAAAGTTAATAACTAAAGGTTCAGAAAATCCTTTGCTGCTCCTGAAGTTTTGTCGGTTGAATTTCAGAGGTCTCTACCTTGAGAAGAATTTTTTTTTAAATTATCCAGATTTTTCCAGATTTTTTAGCCTTTCCTATTATCCCTGCATTAAAATTACTTGCATTAGGAAAACACCACTGGCCACACCAGTTTTCCATCAGTAAAATGAAAACAGAATTAATTCTCCAAGGTCTAATTTAATACTATGCATCTAACCTGAATATTTATCATCCCTTCATACTTCTTTTTATTGCAGTTAAATGACACCCTGACACCCAATCCTGTCAGATCTCGGAAGCTCAGCAGGGTCAGCCCCTGTTAGTACTTGGATGGGAGACCTCCTGGGAATACCGGGGGCTGTAGGTTCTAGTCCTGAGGACTTCACTGTCACCGTCCAAGCTCGCTTGGCCGTGGCAGATGAAGCTGAGGAGTTAAACGGTGGGACCAGTTCTGTGCACTCTGTGCCCCACCTAAAAAATCCACTGTGCAGGCTGGAAGGGCACACCCACGTGGGGAGAACCCTGTCCAAATCTGCGTTCGCGAAATCTGGCCATACATACATACATACGTATTTATTTTTAATCCAGTGACAGCATACAGTTAGCAGAACAATCTTTTGGCACTTCCTGTGTTTTCTCCAGCTGTTTAAATATGTTGTTGTGGTTTCAGCTTCTTTGAATTACCTCCTGTACTCCAGATTTTTTTTAACTGACTGTAGAACAGTTTTACTCAGTATTTGCTGTAATAGTTATTCATGATTTAGAGTTCATGAACTACATCCGTCACTATTTAATTAATCATTTCCTATGATATTTTGTTTGGCCTTCTAGTACAACATCTGCCTATCTCTAATGTTTTGCAAACAACAAATCTTTGGGGAAAAAGGACCCTGGGATTTGCAATGGCTGTTTTGGTTATTTCCATAATCTTTTAACATGTGCAGAATGCAATGTTGGCCCAGTGAGAAACTGAAATATACTTTTTTTGAAACACTGGGGGGCTTTGTGGGTTTGTGAGGTTTGTGGTTTTATTTGTTTATTTTTAATTGCAGGTTGAGACAGAAAACAACGTCCAGCTGAAAAGTTTCCTGGATGTAGATGTCTGCCTCCTAGCTGCACCAGTAAAGTGGAAGACTAGGAATAGTTTTTTCACCTGGAGGAGTGATGCAGGACACTTCAGCTGCATATGTAGTTTACAATGGAGGAGAAGTGCAACAGCAAGCAGCCTGTAAAACATCTCTCCTGGAGGCTGGCACAATGGGATGCAAGCAAAAACATGGAAATAATGTGACCAGAAAGGCTATAAGACTTCATCCTTGATGAAATTCAAATTTAACTGGAGATGACACTGAGCAATCTACTGCAGTTGGCTCTGCTTCAGCAGGTAGTTGGACTCAACAATCTTCAGAGGTCCTTCCCTATCTCTGTGTATCAGTGGCCCTGTAAGGTGATACTCAGCTTGCCCCTGGCCTTCTATTTATGCAGCTGAAGAGGCAGCCTTTCATCTCAGATGAAGAGGCCAGAAGATTTTACATGACCTTATCCTGTTTTCTTCACAAATACTTTCCCAGAACTTTTGGTAGTTCTTGTTAAAGTCCACCATTCTGGGTGTCTGTTTCAGAGTTGATTCTTTATTATTCTATGTTTTACTTTAACATGGTTAAACGCATACACTTCATCCTGGTTACAACAAATACATTTCACAGTGTACGCTGTTCAGTATTCCTTTTTACTGTTGTTCTGTTGTGAAATTCTCCTTTGAGTGGTTGTTTCAATAAACAAGCAATTACTGAAAATTGCTTTTATTTGCAAACTGTTTCCTTTCAAGATTAAAACATCTTTCCTTAACTTTCTGTTGTATAGTATTAATCATAAAAATCCAACTCACTTTACTTTCCTTTGTTCTTTTGGACTAGGTCCACATCAAGCCATGTGGAGGATATAATAAATCAATTATCAATTAGTTGAGTCAATAGCTCTGTTTTGACGTTCTGTATTAGGCAGTAACTAATTGCCCAATCCTAAGTGCTTTTAAAAACATATCTAGGAAATCAATAACTCAGTAACTGAATTTTAAACAGAAGACTGAACGTAGCTAGGCACAAAGAAATGGGCAGCCATAACTGAGGCATGTGCCACATCAGTAGGATTTTCTGCTCTTTTCATTTTTGCTTTTATGTGTCTTTTTTCTACATTCTTTTCTTGATAGCCTTTTCCATTTGTATATAGGATATCAATAGCTCACCCAAAGCTTTAGAACAGGTGGCCATAGGAGTTATGGCCTTTTGTGGCAACTACCAGGCACAAATATCTCCTCCCTGAGGAGTCACAGAGCTGAAGATGGGTTCAGGCAAGATAACACCTACCAACCCAGTTGACTGTCTGTTCCTCTTTGTTGAAACTTCCTATTTTCCTTTATTCTTCACATCTTTTCCACTCAATGAGCAGTAATTTTTCCTGCTCCACTATAGTGGTGTTTTGATCTGTCTTATGGTGAGGCCTGACCTACTGCTTTAGCTACCTGTTCATCTGAATGCTTCCTTTCTACTATGTTCTTATCTTTAATTTTTAACTGTTATGCTCTTTTTAAAAATTATTTATTGTGTGAGGCAGTTACAGAATGATTGTAGGACCCCATGTTCTGACATACAAGCTCATTGAAGGGGTTTTACTTTAAAAACATACAAAGCTTTAAAAATTCACCTACGGAATTTTTATAAAACCCCAAGTTCTTTTATACTTTGAGAGAGTACAGGGGTGAAGATCCTTCACTCATTTCTCAGGAGGTTCTTTTACTGGCAAACTTTGGAAAATAAGGGAACTTTACAAAAGTTTATGGGGCAACATTCAATCAAAATAAAGTATTCCACAAATTACTAACTATACACAGGCTAACCCATACAATTTAGCAAGATTTAATCCATCTGGATATTAAGAAAGGAGACTAGGAGAGGAAGAAGAAATAAAGAATGAGACATAAAAAGAAAGAATTATAGCTACCACCCATAGATCCAGCTACCAGGAGTCCAGATAATGGCAAAATACAAAGGTGTGAAGACCACATGTCTTTGTTTTTTACTGCTCTCGCCCCCTTTGACCATCCATCCCAGTGCAACTTCTGGCCCATTGACCATTCAAGTTCTGGGGCAGGGTGAGGGGCAGCAGTCCTGGTTTGCCAGCCATTCTGGGACTGTGTTAGAGGCTCCAGAGGGTGTGGTCTGGGGGAGTGCTCCAGTGTGCCAGTGACTGACAGCAGCTCCAGGGCTGCTCAAGGAGGCTCAGAAGGGTTGAGGTGTGAAATAGGGCACCACCTCACCTTTGTGAAACTTGACCTGTCCCTTTCCCCCTCCCCCTTCCCCTCCCCTCTCCCCCCCCCCCCACAAGGAGTTGGTCTTAGCCAATAATTTATATAATAATCTAATGTCTCATATGGTAACAGTAAAAAATTTATAAACTTAACATTATTATTTCCAAGAACTCTTCAATGAAAAATTTTCACCTGGAGCATGAAGTATTTAGAGTACTATTCCAGTAAATGCTCTTTCAATTTCTAATTCACTCAGATTTTGTAACAGCTAAATTTATATCAAAATGTTGTGAACATCTTAGGATACAAACAGAAAAAACAGATACACACAGAAATGATTTAGTAGCACTAATGTTCTCTGACAAATTGGAAATCCAGCTGTGAAATCCTGGCCTCCTCAATGTATATGAGAATTTCGTTATTGATTTGAATTTCTCCGGGATCTACTTCTTCTGTCTTCTTGGGCACAACATCTTGTGAGGGTTATTTTGTAAGAGGTAGTTTAATAAGCAGTTTGAGAACCAATCTCCTGATTGTGACTCCTAATACATTTTACTCCTTACAAAGGTCTGTGATACCACATTTTCAGTGAGTGAGAGATGCATGACACAAGATACCACACATGATATCATGCTGGATTTTCTCTATTCCCTGTAGCAGACTTATCCCACGAGGCTCTGAGGTAGGCTCTGAGCACATTGTGTATGTATGTGCATTTTCTTGTGACAGATACCTTCAATCAGTGAGCAATTCAAAGGAATTCCATGTTATATGTATCATCTTACACATATACAAAATACACAAAATATGTCAGAGATGGAATTCACCTATGTGACAGATTTGGACTTGCCTGAAGTAATTTAGGAATATTCTAAGTCAGATTGGTTATGGAGCTGCTTTATCCATGCATACGTATTCATAAAGTGATTTAATTCAGTAACTGGATTTCAGGGCATGTGACCAGGAAGAGTGAGAATTGAAACCAGACATATACTCCCTAGCAGATAACTCAGACACAGTACCAGAGCTGTTCTATTTGATGGTTTTATTACAATTTTGTGCTGGTTTAAAGGTGAACCAGCAGGGGAAATGGACTCACCACGAGAGAGATTATAAGTCAGAGCTAAAATTTAATAATAATATTACAATAAATACACTGACACAAGAAATTGCTTCCAACTTACAAAACCCAGCAGTATAATCCAGTGTCCTGGGGCACAAACCCAAGGGGGTTTGTTTGCCCTTGTGCTGAGACCCCTGTGGCTCCCCCAAGTCCCGAGCAAAAGGAAGTGAAAAACCTGTTGGTGCAGGCGAGGGCTGTGGTCTGGTTGAGAGCGGTGATCTCCTCCTGTCGAGGTCCTGCTGCTCCTCTGGATCCGATGAGAAAATTCCCAAGGTCTTCTTACCCATCACTTATGTACCCTCAGGGAGCACCCAGTCCCTCCCCCTGGGCGGGGACTCACACAATGGGTGATTAACTCTGGGAGCCAGGGGGTATTGAACTGTTGATGGCCCATTAGCAGCTCCGCCCCCTCAGGCTGGGTGTGAAGGTGATAATGACTCCCTGGGCAGCTGCTGCTAATGGCCCATTGTCCTTGGGGAATGAATAGAGGGGGTAGAATACACAGCTTTAATCACCCACACACAGTGTTAGCTGGTCCCTCCTGCTGAACTAGGACAAACTTCCTTCTGAGCTCAACAAGTTTAGGTACAGGTCCAAGAATGTAAAGGAGCCAGGAATTTCACTTAGGCTTAAATAAAACCCTGTAAGGAGGAAAGGGAGGCTAACAGTGCAGTAATGAAGATCCCAGACTTGAAAGAACACTTGAAAATTTATCCTCCAATCAAACACTCAACGAACTGACACCTTAATTAAGACAGACCTTTTGCAATTTCAAAAACTTTCTGCGACAATTTTTCCTCCCTGCTTTAAAATTGAGTATCTATTTTAAGACAGCTGTTTGGACAACTATATTACCCTTGGTCGCGGCTGCCTGAAGGGAGGAACAGGTTACCATGTCACATCAGACCTGAGGGTCATCCAGCACTTAACAAATAGTAAAAGTGGAAGCCCAGAGATGCTATCACAGTCTGTACACATACCACAGGTATTTTGACTCACCAAACAATCAAAATATCTTTGAATACAAAAAAATCCTGATATGTATTTTTCAAGGACAATTTTCAAACCATATTTTACTAGACCTGGAGATATTTTGCATTTCTGTTTAATCAGTTGCAATCCTCTGATCTAAGTATAGGTCAATAAGCCAGTAGGAGTCTGGGATTTTTGCTGAACATTACAATAACCCTGAAGTGGTTCACAATGTGATGAGTGCGGTGAAAGGCATCCTCAGGCATACTGAGACTCCGTAGTAATATGTATGGATCCTCGCCTGTAGTGTTGGAGGAAATTTTCCCTGACTTCCCTTCACTACAGCTGTCAGGCCGAGTGATCTCTGCTAATATTTGAATGTTCAGTGAGTGTTATGGGATGCTGGAGGTTGAAACTGCAGAGGAGTATTTCCCTCCATTTCATCCTAGACAACACAGTGCACCTTATTAGGTGTGTTGAGCATGTTATTTATCAGTCCCTTCACAAAGAATGGAAGTCTTGGTATAGAGCTAGAAACATGCATGTGAGTTTTCAATGGAAGGTGCTATATTCACTCTGATCAAATTTCTTCCTACTTTGTCTGTTCTCCCTTCATTAACTACTATCTGCATTCTATGTTCTATGTTTCCTATGCAAGGCTCTTCACTGTTTTGAAGAAGGTCTGACCCATGTGGTTTTGAGGCTGCATTCCCAACATTCAACTACTTGGAATTTGCTTTGCAGAATGAGATGGTAAACAGATGAAACCCGAACCCCAGATAAAAAAGGATTTGCTGTTCATTACTCTCATTCCCAGTCAGAAACAGAGATGGCTATCTATTGGCTTGTATATCTATTAGCTTGGAAAATAGTAAGAGTAATTGTAATAGTAGTGAAAATGCAGACTTTAATGTGTTAGTATTAAGTTCAATGTTGACACATGCCAACCCCGACCCATATTAATGTGTTGAATTCCACTAGGCTATTTAGTCTTCTTTTCAAGGAAGAAAACTGAATGATATCAGAAGGGCTGCAGTACAAGACATAAACATAGGCCAATGACCTCAGGGTCTAAGAACACTGGAAAACCTCCAAGCCCTACATGTGCTGACAAAGATGAAGATGATGAACAAAGGGTTTCAACTCCCCCAGACTCAGTTTCTGACAGGGTTGCCAGAGGTGGGACAGGGTTGGACCGAGGGATGTGTAAAATGGGGATTAGGTGGACAATATTATAAAGCCCATGGAAAACCAGAGTTCAGGGCACATGTTGATATGTATTCCTGGATGAGTCTGGTTGCTCATTAAAGCCACTGCTCTCTTATCTTATCTCCCACTAAAATTGTCTTGGAGTCTTTTGTCTCCACAGACTTTTCAGGGAACAAGTTCCTCTATGCTTTCAAGTCCATATCTTTCTGAGATGCAAGTATACTAATATATATCCTACAGAAATGGAATAATTTTTGATCATTGCCAGAAAATCCAGAGTAGAGTTAATACACTGGTCCCTGCTAATCTCTGCCTAATACCATTGACACCAGTACCAAATCCCTTAAATGAAGTCAGACTGGTATTTCTTTTAAATATTTTTTTTTTGCTGACTTCCTTTCATGAAGGCAGAAACGTTAAAACAGACTCAATGTTTTACAGTCTTCAAGTCTGTCTTGAGTTGAGCTGGCAAAATGCTAACCCCCTAATACAGAGAGAAAGTTTCTCTCTCTTAAGCTGAGAAAAGGGAGAAAGGGAAAAAAACCCCTTCAAACTAGGTTTGTGCTTAAATTAACTATATATATTTATAGAGAAAAAGTAATACTACAATATAACACACACACTTTACACAAGTTAGATATAACAACAATTTTCTACCTTTCACCAAAACCAGATTCTATTACTCTAGATCTATAAGCACCCCAAGACACCCAGCAAGAAACAGAAAGTATAAAAACAAAATGTTTCTACTTCCCTGAAACTAAAACAAAATACAATATAGCAGCAGGAGGAGCAGAGCCCAGCACAGCAGAACAACTGGAGCATGTCCCATCTGTACTCCAGCCATGATGGAACTGGGCAAACAACTCCCACTCCTGCACTCATATCTTAGGTTTGTGTCATCTGGTATGAAATATCTCCCTGGTTACTTAGGCAATACCTGTCTCTCCCAATCTATGCAGACTTCTTGACCCTGCTAATTTGAGGACTAACTAAAACTACTAGAAAGTCCTTGAAGGCAGAATTATAATCCAATATAGTTAGGTAGAAAACAGGAGTAAAGGAATGATTCCAAAAAACTTGGAATACGTCTCACTTGTAAAGGCCACCTGATACTTCCTGTGAGGCCAGACATTCCTCAAAACACAATGTAAACACAGTGCATCAGTGCAACATCTCTAAATGAATGAATCATTGTTCACCATAAACCTGAGGTTTTCTATTACAGTACTTTATAAGGAATTTTCATCCTACTAGTGTAGTCTGGAAGGGATCCATTCATAGAGATTTGTGGAGAATGAAGATGTTACAGATAAATGGCTCAGAGTTTGGAAAAATTATAAATAACGGGAAAATATTTCAGAAAGATACAGCAAATGGTGTAGGAAGACAAGTCCATCAGATAAAGACAAATTAAGGATTTACATACAATGATTAAAAATGGAGGTTAGTACTGGCTGAAACCTGTAGACTTGGATGTTGTAGATAACCTCACAGCAAGATTTCTTTTTATCAAGATTAGGGATCTTCTTAAAGGGTTTATTCTACTTCTACCCATTAGTCACTGGGCTTCATGAAGGAACGGCTGAATGAAATTTTTCAATAGTTAGAGAAGGTCTCATGAGGAAATGACTAGTCTCTTCAACTTTTAAAAATTGATGATATTGTATAAATCAAATGGTCTGAATAAAAATCTTGTTTCAAAAAATATATATTTACTTAAGAAAATGTGTCACAGGAGTCACACAGTAAATACAATTATTTCTTCTAGGAGTGTCTACCTGTGAGGTAAACAAAATTACTGCAAGTAGAATGAAAGACATTCTTACAAAAACAAAAGAAAAACCCCAAACCCAAAACAGTGAAACAGAGATAATGAAAATAGTTTTACCACAGAAGTTCAGTAAATATACATTTTAAAAGATCACATTAAACACATAGATCAACTTATTCTGCAGAGCTGGAACAGCCACAGACTAAATCTTATTCTGCAAATTTGAAGCTCTCAATATGATTTTAAAAGTAATTTAATCTTTTAATAAGTATTAAACATGTCCAAGTTTAGCATTAAGAAATCATAGGATTTCAGCATTTTTCAGCTTTCTGCTCTCCCTTTGTTACACGCAATTGAAAGACTGTAACCAAATATTATAGAAAAAGCAAATTTTTTTCCGAAAGTCAAATCAACTTGTATTTTGTGGAAACAGAAAATAAGCAAATTGCCATTTATTTACTGTAGTGCTTATTCAAAACTGATTGACCAATTAAGCTATCAGTTGTTTTTTTTTCTTGTGGCACAGGAAGTAAAAATAACTGCCATTGAATCATCTGATGTGCTTCTAAGTTCACAGGACTTTGCAGAATGCTGCACATCCTAGACCAGCCTGGATAGAAAAGTAAACTACTTGCCTTAATGGCAAAGCAGAAGACTCTGAAGTAGCTGAGCATAGCTGAAAAGATGACATCCATTCCTTGCTAAATGTTGTCAGACCTTTGAACACTAAAAGACAGTTCATACAAGATGGGAGTCACCAATATATGTCACAAGTGCAATTTCCCTTGCCTCTTCCAGGGCTAGTGGCAGCAGACTCCATCCTTTTATGCAGTGCAGGCAGCATCACTGCATCCCACAGAGAATACCATGTCTCTTGTTGACAAATCAGTATATACCTGCATGCACCCTAAAGGCTTGTTCCTGAGGGGCCATGAAATCACTGAGCACTGGAGCTCTTTACAGCATGTGCTTCTGAACAAGGATGGTGACATTTCATAGCCACTGTTAAGGCACACATCTGGGATCTTCATGGCTTTCTAACTTTCTGCACTTTTTAAACTTTTCTGCCTTTCAGGGTGTCTCAGCACAGCCAAGGCTCAGATAAATTAGACCGAGGTGGAGTTCTGCAGGGAATTTTGGGACTGCATTTTGGAAAAGCGGGTTCAATCTTATTTCTTTGACAAGCAGATAATATCTTCTTTTTCTAGAGAAATAGTTCAATTGACTTTTATCTCTGATCCTTTTAAAGGTGTAGTTTAATAAACAGGAGCCAAGCAGCCACAGTGAAATTCTGTAAGGCCATTTCCCAGAAAAAAAAATGTCCTAATTGCTTTAATTACCTGTTGTTCTGGCTCTGGCCAGGATAGGGTTAAATTTTGCGGCAGCCAGCACAGGGCAAGGCCAGGACCTAGAGGTTATTCTATATTGTCTCATGTCATTGCTGGGGGCAGGAGGAGGAAGGGAGTCTCTTCCAATAAAAAAAAAGAGTTCCTTCTGGTTGAGTAAGTGTGCCACCAGTTCTGAGCTGGAGGGAACAGTCAGGGGCATCCATTCTCAGTGGTTGAAGTGGTGCGGCTGCAGACAGGTTGAGCTCTTTGGTGAGCATTTTTATATGTGAATCACTCTTTTCTACACTTCTGTTATGAATATTGTTGCTGCTACTGTTCATTTTCTTATCTCATTGCTGTTTTCAGTAAATTGTTCTTATCTCAACTCATGATCTTCACCTTTTTTGCTTCCAATTCTCCTCTCCATCCTGCTGTAGGAGGGGACAGGGTGGGCCAGTGACTGGGCAGCATTGTGGTTTGGAGAGTCTCAGCGGCAGTGTTAAATTGGGCTGTACCATTCCTAAATCGTGACACCTGTGTAAATGTTTCCACTTCCTTGAGTGTTATCAAAATAGAAGCATTCTTGAAAGGCCGTTCATTTCTCTCATTCTCCAGAACTTTGGCAGCTGACTTTAAACACCCAAAGAGTTACTCCCCAAAAAGTGAGTTAATGATGAAGAAGAAAAAGCATTACATGGAAGTACAGAATACTTTTATCCCTGTATTTTTCTTAGAAAATAGTCTATCCTTTGAAAAACAAAAGCTATAAACAAAATAAAGCAACAAAAACAACAACAAAACCCAACACAGTAGCCATGCCATCTGCCTGTAAAAAGGCTTTGGGAGAGCAAAGGAATCATATTAATCTTTTTCTGTTACAAGAGCTACTAGAAAGTTTTTGGTTATCAGAGGAAGATGCTGAATTTTGTCCTTTGAGCAAAGCTTTATCTTGCACCTGGGCTGTAACAGAACCAGACATTTTTCCTTGCACTTAACCGGAAGTCAGAGAAATTATCACTGCAGCTTGAAGGATGGTAAATGAATGGCATTAATTTTCATTGGAATACAGATTTATAGCTCTTATCAGCCACTGGACTTAAAGCCTTTGATCTTGGTTCATCTTCTAACTGAGATAGCAGACTAAGAAAACAATCCTGTTGTGCTCCCAAAATCAGAGGAGAAACTATGCCTTGTAAAACATGCTCTTGGCAATTGGTCCAAAGACATAGTCATGCTGTGGGAGTACTATTGCACTGTACTTCACTGAATGTGGAGATAATTTCTGGCAATAAGAACTCCTGATTTGGTCTCCTCAGATGATGCCTAACTGTAAGTAATCTTGACATTATATCCTTAATCATGCATATTCTGTACCTAGCTTTGTTAAGGGACTCTAATGTCTCCTGAGATTAACTCTGTTAACTCCTGTCTCAGGTTCTAAACCCACAAAATGTTGTTCTATGTTTCTGTAAGTTCAGAAAATACCAGAGAAAAGAGAGTTACAGGTAGATATGCCATCACAAACGAGGCTAAATAATGATGGAGTTTTAAATTAATGATTGCATTTCTTATCCGGCAAATTCTGTTTCTGTTTAAATCATACTGTTTCTTTTTTCTTGCACCAAGCTCTTTTAAAAGAGAAATAGTTTGTTGCCATAGCAATGTTTTTCCCTTTGTAGTTCTGTTATTTCAGGTTCACTGCTAACTACACTGTATAGCTGGAATTCAGACATGGAAAAATATTTCAAAGCATCTACTCCATCCTTTGAGCAGCATATAACTGGTGTCTAAACTGTTTATCAGAGTTAATAGTTTGTGCAGGGTGTTATCTAGTGTCATAGGAAGTGATCCAAATTGCAGTGAATTAAATAAGGAGTTAAATAATACAGTTAAATATTTTTAGCACTACCCAAGATGATTTTTAACATTCCAGTGTTGCCTTTCAGCACAGATAAACAGTCTGATCTAAAGAACTCCAACCCCACTGCAGTGTAGCTATAAATAATCAATATGCTAAAAATTAACTGTATAACTCTCCATCAGCTTACAAGTTTTCTCTGACTGCTCTCAGACAGTGTTCTTTGTTATCACTTCTGGTCTGTTTACTTGACTTATGGCACTGGAAGACTTGACATGCAACTGGTGTATAAATACAAGGCCAGAACAGGCTTAAACCTCCATCATTATGCAGAACAAAAAGTTGAAAATTGAATGAACTAATATATAAAAAATAACAGGTGAAAGTAGCACTGACTGTAGTTATACTGCTTGCAATCATATGTCATTTTACAACGAATAGTAGTTGTTTCTAATCAAATGCATTTTTTCCTCTTTTGTATTCCTACCCAAAGACACTTCTTTAATATAATGCTATTTACATTGCAGTAAGAAGCCTGAAGCATAACATCACTGTCATCACAGGAGCTGAAATGTACTAAGAGCTTTCTCCTCAGGGGAACTGGAGAGTGCCTCATACCACACACAAGCTGACATATTTTTCAGTCCTCAGGAGCTCAACCATGTCCAAGTCTAAGGAAAACCATGGTGTTTACCAAGACTAGAGGAGGGGACTCCTCCTCTATAACCACTGGTTTAAAGGCAAACCAGCAGGGGAAATGGACTCACCACGAGAGAGATTATAAGTCAGAGGCTAAAATTTAATAATAATATTACAATAAATACACTGACACAAAGGGAAATTGCTTTCAACTCACAAAACCCAGCACTATAACCCAGTGCACTGGGGCACAAACCCAAAGGGGTTTGCTTGCCCTTGTGCTGAGACCTGCGTGGTTCCCCCAAGTCCAAAACAAAAGGAAGTGAAAAAACCTGTTGGTGCAAGTGATAGCTGTAGTCTGGTCGAGAGCAGCAGTCATAGTCTGGTTGAGAGCAGTGATCTCCTCCTGTCGAGGTCCTGCTGCTCCTCTGGATCCGACAAGAGCCTCCTGAGGTCTTACCCACCACTTATGTACCCTCAGGGAGCACCCAGTCCCTCCCCCAGGGCGGGGACTCACACAATGGGTGATTAACTCTGGAAGCCAGGGGGTATTGTTGAACCATTGATGGCCCATTAGCAGCCACGCCCCCCCCCCCCCCCCCCCCCCCCC
>JAJPCS010000369.1:3816426-3867051 GCA_021164005.1 Willisornis vidua nigrigula | reverse complement strand
ATCCCCGGGGGGTGGGTGTCGTCCCCCCTCCTGTCGAGATCCTGCTGCTCCTCTGGATCAGACAAGTGGCCCCCCCCCCCCCCCCCCCCCCCCCCGCTGGGTGTGAGGGTGCTAATGACTCCCTGGGCAGCTGCTGCTAATGGCCCATTGTCCTTGGGAAATGAATAGAGGGGGTAGAACACACAGCTTTGATCACCCACACATAGTGATAGCTGGTCCCACCTGCTGAGCTACGACAACTCCTTTTTAATTTTTTTTAAAACTTTAATTATAAAAAATGTATATAAGGATAACTGTTCTTAACTACTATAGATATAGATATAACTATGAACAGACCAGAGGAAACTAGCTCAGCTGGTTAAAAATTGGCTGTAATAATGCCAAGGTCACGGGTTCCATCCCCTGAATGAGGCATTGACTTAAGTGTTGGACTCTATGATCCTTGTGGGTCCCTTCCAACTCAGAACAGTCTTTAATTTCTGATTTACTCCCCCAGCACCAAAGAAAACCCAAAACAACACCGAAGAAAAACCTATCATTCCCTCCCTGTGCAATTATATTTGTGGACAGCAGGTGGCAGTGTCACACATCGGCTGGCTGCAACACGAGTTCTTAGTCTTTTCCCATCGAGGCAGAGACAAGAAGCAATATGACTTATACGCAGGAGGGATGGAAACTTTTCTATGGGGAAGAGCACTCTCTACTTGTCCTTTCTTCAAAGAAGAAAACTCGGGAAGTTGAGGGGTGATAGTAGTTCCCAGAAATCTCCTTGCAGTCAAAGTCAGTCCCCTGAAAAAAAAAAAAAAGGTCCGCCGTGTGCCCCAAAGCAGCCATGACTCTCCTCTTCCTCTCTTTCTCTCTCTTTCTCTTTCTCTGAAGCTCAGGGTGCCCAGAGATGGAGAGGGGAAGGCAAAGAGCAGAGCCAGAAGGAGCTCTCACCAGCCCAGCAAATGGTGGCTTGCAGTCCTGCAGCTGCCCAAAACAAAGTGCCACCAGCACATAGAAAAAAGCTTCTCCCCCTCCCAGGTGCTGGGAGTCTGTTTCTCACCTCTGCCCCACCAATAAATTGGAATCTACAGTCATCAACCACTACTGTTCTCAGTCCTGGCACTTCATGTCCCAAAACCTTTGTTTTGGGAGGGAGAGAAAAATTCCCTGAGGAACCCCTCCCACTAAGACCTTTCTTTGAACTTTTAATAAACCACAACCTTGTTGTTTCCAGTTTCTGTTTAATAACCACCTTTAGAAAGACGGTGTCAACCCCACCAGCAATGTTATTTCTACCAAAAGTGGATGCCTGCATCTGAATTGTAAATCACAAACAGAAGCACCACTTGGAGTCCTGGCAATGTTTAGCTCAGTCACTATTTTCCTTCCTTGGCTTCAGAAAGTGAGAAATCTCTAATAATAACCCTATAAACGATTTGGGCTTTAAAAATGTCCCAGAGCTAGGCTAGCTTAAGACTGAGCAGAAATTGAATTGGTCAATAGTGTGCCCTACTCACTGAGGGCACTTAAATGCCTGTATTCTTTCTATCACACCATGCTTTGTGCCACTTAGTTTAAAGTAACTGTTACTGTAACACTCAAATACAATAATTCACATACATTGAAAGGCTGTTCTCCCCATCACCATTGTCTTGATATTTAGCACACTATGTGTAAGGATGACAGGAACAACAGATGCCTGACACAGTAGGCTCAAGACCTCTGAGTTTGAGGAGAAGAATGTGGTTCCCAGGACTCAACTCTCCAAAGCAAGTCCAAAAGAAGCCACTGGAGAATTTGCAAGAATTAACCGGGTGTAGTCAAAACATGGGCTTCTGCTTGTTTAGTGCTCCCATGTTAAAATATTGTCTTTTCTCTGCAGAGAAAAGAAATATTTTAATAACTTAAGTCTGCAAAGTAAGTGCAGTGATCTGGAAGAAAGTCATTATCATTACACCTAACTGACAGCTCAGCTCTGTAACAAGTGAGAGATCAAAGGGCACCATGTTGGCACAAACATCATGTACTGTAACTTCAGCTGAGGCTTTGTAGGCAACAGGGGTAAAAACTTTGTTTTTCCTGAAAATTTGGCCTGGAAGAGGAATCAAGTCCCACACTTCAGCATGGGTGCTTTGTGAGACCTTCAAATGTCCCATTCATGGTTAGTTAGCTGCTTGCAGGTTTCACCTCACCCCATTATTTTCTCTCTGTTACCATCATGTTCATAATGGAAACACACCCATTTCTTATAAAACATAAGTCTAAAACACCAGCTTTATGTAAAGAGGATATTAAAAGATGATGGCGTCTGAGTGTGAGTAAAATAGCCAGTTTTGAGAATCCTTTGAATTTAAACATATTCTTGAACGGCACTTTCCCTACTTGCCTGGTTGCACGTTACAGGTCCTAACAGAAGCACACTTCCCAAGGGAAAACAAATGTTTCTGCTCATCACACATAAATATTTAAGTCTTGCCCAAAGAGTGGTTTCAGGAAAAAAAAAATTAATTGGGCAGATTATCACCATCCTCTCAGTGAAAACACTGAATCACAAAAATCATTGGTGTATGCCATGACATGCTCCCACTCTGTGTTACTTGATATACATTTGTTTTACAATACAAATTCATTTTCCCTTATGCTGGCACACGGCAAACGATGTTCCTGGGGCAAGTTTTACCCTCATCTATGTATATGTGAGGCTTACAAAAATTATACACAATCATGTAAGAATATAATTCAACTTACAGACCAAAATTCTTAGTTGTTTAAAGCTCTTCTGAACTGTGAGAGGAGGAAGGAGAGAATTGTTTTACTTTATCAGAACAAGGAGTAAAGAAGGATTTCTTTGTAGGTAGTCAAACAACACAAAAATTTCAGATGTTCAAAAATGGTGTGTAAATGAAGAATAGCAGGAGTAGTTATGAACCTGTACTTGCTTATACCTAGGACACAACAGTGAAAATGTTGCTAAAAGATTGCATAATGAACCATGCTGGCGAAGAGATATTTTGGCAGGAATAAGACTTTTTTTTTCCTAATGCAAAAAGACTTCTGCAGCTCTCCTTTTTTGGGTTTCCTTAAAGCTAGGAGAATGAGGGCAGACTGCTGCCCTTACACTGTTTGTGGCAGAACTTAACAAAAAGCAGCAAAAATGCAAGCAAAAGGAACACAAATTTGGTAGGCCAAAAAAAAAGAAAGTAGGCAGTCTTAAACTTCACTTTCTGAACAGGCTGACTGCAATGTTTACAAAACTATCTGGCAAGCAGGTATTGAATTTTCAAACTCCACTAAGACAGATGAGTGGCAAACTTCTATTGGCTGGTGTGCATATCTTTGACAAATCTTGGTGAGCCACATGTGCTTATAAAGGCAGTTCAAGATGCTCTCAAGTCCTTGGGGCACACAGCAATACCTGGGAGCATCTGATCCTTCACAGTGCATGGAAAAAGGCTTTCTCCTATGTTGCTCCCAGAATCATCAAAACAACAGTACCCTGACATACGTTGGAGAAGTCTCAAAACTTGTCATCGTCTGAGCTACCTGTGTTAATGTGTGTGGTTAATCTTGGCATGGTGGCTAACTGTCCCTCCCTCCCATGAGACATATGCTTCCAATGCTTTCAGGGCCTCAGCTAAAGCAAGAAGACCTATCACTTCTTTTCTCGTTTTGTTTCTCCAATTCTCTGCCATACTGATTGTCCTGCAGTATTGCTCATGGATATTGTCCAGCTGTTCTAGAGATTGTACAACCATACAATAAATTTATTTCCATCCATCCACACACATCCATTCAAGGCCTAATTTGAGTCATAAGACAATAGATAGCAGATGGATGTAATGAGCAGATGAGAAGAGCGAAAGGTCTTGGCAAGCCATTAGAGACGAGCACAATAAGCAGTGATTACCATATGCCAGTTGTTTGCTTAGTCCTGTCATGTATTATATAGGGGTCATGATGAATGGAGGACCTGCCAAAGGGTAGCATGGAGTGGATTGGTCTTTGTGAGGAGCTTGCTTCATGCACAAAATGTCTGGAGTAAAGTGCAGCATTGTCTCTGTTGACAGCTATGCTACTGCTCTGCTCCCTGGTTGCTTACTGTGAGTGGCAGTCAAACGTGTCTTTAAATTGAGGTTTATTAACAACTAGAGAACTTCAGATGTAAAAGTCTTTCTCAGGAGTGTTTATCTTTGATTTCTCCCCACTCTGGAGAGAACACCTAGGCAAATAAACGCACATATGCAAAAGTACACGTGTGCCCCTCTCAAACAATAGCAAAAGACAACATTACATGTACAGTTAAAGAACAGAAGTCAATATATGCTGCAGTGAAGGGCATGCAGGCTTGTTCCCTTGAAAACACATAGTTAAGTAGACACACACAGCCCTTGGAAAACAAGGATCTCCAAAAGGTCAGTTTACCTTCAAGCATGTTGCACCTTTTTCTAATTATCTAACCCTTTCGAGGTTCTTCAGCATTACTAGAAACTTGTCCTTGGTGCTCTACTGCACAGGGCATACTCATTTCACTTCTAGTGGAAGATGACTGGGATCCTAAGTGCCTGCTTATGGGTTCTGTGAAAGAAAGCCTGAGGTCTAATGATTGAACATTAAGCAGTAGTTTCAAGATGAATGCTGGAAACTGGAGAAATCCCTCTTTGGTATTTATGTGGTTTAAAGACTAAGTGAACTGTATATTTCTGTTTAGTAAATCTGTGGTCAGCTTGATCACTTTAATATGGCAGCTGTGGTGGCTGGAAGAGGAAGTGAAGAGATTTATTAAAAACCATCAACTTAAATATGTATCAAACCACAGAAAGTTTTCAAAGTCCCCAAAGGCAATTTTTGCTTTTTTTTCCTGACCATGGAGGTCTTTAGGGTTTGAGGTTTTTTGTTTTAATGGTAAATAATAAGTGATAAGAACAACCAGCTGGTTGCCATAGAAAAGAAAGTGACTGACAGAGCAGCTCTCATTCTGTTTTCTCTCAGTCTCCCTGTCAGATCTTGAAAGTGTCTCTTCAATGTGGTATATTAGCAGCACTGTTTAACTATAAATGCTAAATTCTAAGTCCTCACAAGGAGCTCTGCTGAGCAGTGGTTTGATTTCTGGTCATGTGTTTTTTCTATGGAATCATTAGTTTTCATCAAAGCCATAGTGTTCCCCTATTAGAAATTCATTTATATGTTGTGGGGAGCAAGTTTTTTCCTTGTGACATGCACTTCCCAAAGCCTCAGCTGGTCACAGCTGACTGTGTTTTCAGACCTCTATACACAGTACCTCTGCATGAGACATTGTCAGAAACTTCTGTGCAAGTCAAGAAAACTGGTGCAGGTTTTGTGGAAAAGTTCTTCTGGAAGATGGAAGGTTGATGTTGTTTTTACTGACATTGCCTAACTAGAAAATTCATGTGATTTTCCCATACTGTGTTCTTAAAAGTGTTGTATGTTTGTCTTTTATCCCAGAGCTTTCTGACTTCTCCAAGAAAATCAATATTACCTTTGTGACCACTGCAATCTTTCAAGATGCTGGCTTCTATGGTAGGAAGGAGACCCAGAAGAAGATCGCGGAAGACTTATGCCATTCCTAAAGCTGTTGGTGAAGGAGGTAAGTAAGCAGTTGCAGAGTGTATAAAATTTCCTTATGGAAGTGCAAGGAGTGGGACTGTGCCTTCCTTTCTGAATTCACTCTGCCAGTGTAACTCACAAGAGGGATTCAGTATCAGAAAGGGCTGCAGCATGGAGGATTAGGATCTCCCCTGAGAATTCCACTAAGAGGACTGCCAAGAGCCTTCCTTACTTAACAATAATAACTTACTTATACTTACCTCCCCAGAGTGTTGTGAGGCTTAATTAGTTAATGTTTTAAAGTGCTTTACAGATGTGAAGAGTAATACACGTACTAAGTATTATTAGCTGGCAGAAGACTTAAATGTGAGAAGTCCCAACAGTCTATTAGAACTAAATTATTCATTGAGTCCCCTAAAATTGTGGACCAAGGTACAGAGAGCTCTCTTCCAAAACACTACAAGCTTCCTTACACAGCCTTCCTGTGTTTCACACCCCAAGGCCATGGAACAAATATTGCCTTTGTTGCCCTGTCACTACACTCCAAGGCAAGCCAGCAGGATGAGGTCTGCGAGAGTCCTGCTGGAACGGAGCTGAGGGTTGCCTATGCCCCACTGGGCTAAAGATAGATTTTTGATTCGTGACATAGTTACAGTTTGAATTGTACCCCAATGCTTTTTGTGACCTCCTGAGTGAGATGCATGGGAGATCTGCTTCCAAGCCAGCCTGGAGCCTGATTTTCCTGGGAAGCCCAGAATTTGCCATCCTGTATTTGCTGGACAACTGCTATTGCCAAAAACATAAACTGCAGTATGAATTCCAGAATGATTGCTGTGCTTTAATACTAATACACTGGTGAAATACGATGCATGACTGACAAGTTGAAAATATACACACAACAAACAAAAACAAACAGAACCACAAAAATATCTGACACTATAGAGGTTTTGGATGCTATAGAGACTAGATGTCATCTGATGTATCACTGTTTAGCTTTCTGTTTAATTTCCAGCACAATGAGAATTGCTTGTACAATTCCTGGTTACAAATACGTAGTTATATTTTTTAATGTTTTTATTCCTGTATTTTCCTCTTTTTCTTTTCTCTACATGCATACCAACTTTCCAGTTGGATTTTCCAATTCACTATGTTCAATATTATCTCATGCCTTTACACTAGAATGAAAATATATTTTCTGGCACCTGAAAAGTACAGTGATATAAAGATATTTGAGAGTATTTTTTTTCATTTTGGAGTCATCATGAATAAGGTCTATGTAGTTCAATACTGGTGTTGCAGTTCAGATCAATCCTGAGGTAATACTCAGAGGTATCCAAATTCTCCTGGCCTCGAATTATGTTGCAATCACTTGCTGTCTAAAGTTGGCTTTGGACTCTCTCTCCCCTCTGGCTCCCTGGTGGCTGTGGACAGTCCTTTGCTTCCCAGTCATCAGGAGTGTTCCCTCGAGGCTACAGCTAGGAAAGAGGTTCCTGGGGAAGAGGACATACTAGTGTTTTGGTTTGCGACAAACAAGGGAACAACATGTATACATATATTGACAGCCTTTATCCTGCTTCTCTCTAGGCATGGAAAACACTAACAGATAGCTAACCTGCTCTGGTAAGTCCTCCGACACCAGACAGAGAAGTGTGTGCAGCTTCCTGTCAAAGAAATACAGTACTAAGTATTTGGCACATAGCTTTAAAGTGTTCACAAACTATAAATAAAATGAAGGCAGGCTTTAGGACATTTTCCAAAACTGTGCTTACTAATTCAATGTTTCTAATATCATATACAGATTGTTCTTATTTTTTCTTCTGTGGACTTAATGTTAAAAATTGGCTTTAATTGTTTGGATAACTAAACAATAAGTGAAGAAACTATGCAAAAATCACACATGAGAATCAAAATTAGAACGAATTTCAGCCATGGGTGTATTACAAAGTAAATATGCAAAGGTTCAAGATTTTATTTGACAAAATAAATATTTAGTAGACAAAAAAAAAAGTGAGCTACAGGTTCCAAGAACACAATATTTTTTTTCCTGCCAATGAAGACTAGGAGAAAGATGTTCTGATCTTGCCACAGGATCTGCATTTGCAATGCAGTCAGAAGGTGCTTACTGGAGACACAGAAAATAGCGTGTGTGAGATATTTTACTAGGTGGATTTTCTTCAAATAGCTGCACACATTTTTCTTGAAAACCTATTTGTCTGAAAACCACAAGCTAAACAGCTGCCACATTTCCCACTGAACACAAAGCTGGCTTTTTGTGGTTTTCTCCATCGTGTCTCAGTACAGATCAACTGATGAAGGCTCATCTTGTAATCAAAATAAATACAACCAACATAAACACATTTTCCATGATACAATAAAATCATCTGTTAATACCAAGTCTTGTGGTAACAGACCTTTTCATGATGCATTTATTCAAGATGTATCTTTCACAAACTGTGGGGAATACTTAATTTGTTTTCTATGCTGTACTTTCTGTAACTAAATAATTAATCACATTGATATTCTATCAATACATCTTTCTTTAATGGTTAAACCTGTGTTAATAATTCAAATATCTATGGGTGACCTTTTTGCACTCCTGTGATTTTCAAAAACCCCAGTGCAGTTTGAAGACACTCTATCATTATCATTTGTGCAGCAAGTTAAAAGCCTTTTGTTCCTTCTTTTTTTTCCCCTTTTCCACTGGTATGTACCTTGCCAGGAGAGGTCCTGTGGATCACCAACAACCTGGGGTTAATTTCAAGTGGAACAGAAAAGCTCAAGTGTTTTGAACTGCGGATTCAGGTGCAATATTTGAACACAGAATAACTATACTGAGCAGGCAGAAGCGTGTTACATTGCACAACCCTTTTTGTACTCATCTGGCAAGGATTTTGAATGGTGATTAAATTCCTCAGCAGAGTCTGAAAATCAAAAGTCAGAGGTCATGCAATTATGAGTCCCACAGTCTAATGATATTGCTAAACCCCAAAAGAACTGGCTCTAAAACATGGCCTCTCATATAAGACTTTTGCAACCGCTGCCTACAATGACAACAGTGATGTTTCCAGGCAAACTGGAAACCTCTGTGATGGGGCTCAGAAACAGAAAATGAACCCATCTTGTATCACAAGGCATTCATTGCCAAACCTTTCCCTATATTCACTGGGGAGCTGGTGTTTTACTGTCAAGGTTTCCACATTTTCAGATGTAGAATAGGGCTAAAGTCCCAAAACTTAGTGTGGAAACTTGCAATGAAGACCATAAACTGCAAGAGATAATCTTTAATTCCTGCCTACTGCTTTAACACGAAAGCATACTTCCTTGTTAAAACTGACATACAATCAGAATCCTCACATGTACTTTTACGTTTTCTCCCAAAGGTTTATAGCAAAAACTTGTGGACTTAGTGTCCTTGGCCTAGATCAGCTCTGACAGGGCAGAGCCTGGAGATGTGTGAGCGTGGCAAAGTCATGGATGTTATTCAATACCATCCTATGTCATTGCCGGGGTGGGGGAAAGAAACTGTCTCTTGCTTTGGGTGTTTCTTTTCCAGTGAAGCAAGTGCAGTGAACAGAGTGGTGGGATAATGCTGCTTACAACTGGAGGGAGCGGCTTGGGTGGCATGGCTGTGGTTGGGTCAAGCTCGCCACTCTTTTTTTGGCACACATTTTTTATATTGTTATATTGTTACTGTTACTATTTGTTTTCTTATCTCATTGCTGTTACCAGTAAATTCGTCTTATCTGAGCCTTTGATTTTTGCCTTTTGTGCCTCCAATTCTCCTCTCTGGCTGTCCACAGATGGAAGGAGTGGGGGGAGGGGAAGGAAGGAAGTTTTATGTGGTTTTATGGAGCATGTGGTTTTATGTTCCTGGGATGGGTGACACCAAATTATGGACTACCATTCCTAAACCATGACACCTAGTGCTTCTGATTCACATATTTTGGACAATGAAGCAGGTTTCTTAGGTAAACAAAGTTTGGAGGTTAATTCTTGAAGTCCTGGAGGTGCGTTCTTGACCAGTAAAGGTTGTGAGCAGCATTCCCGTCTTTTTCTTTCTTGCCAGCTCCTGTGTTAAACAAAAGCAGTGACTGACTTAGCATGGACACAACATGTGGAATGACAGCCAGAACTGACTTAGTTCTGTTGTGTGTACAGAATTACAGTAAAGAAATAAATGTATTCAGAGGTGAGTGTAAAGTATATTTTTAAATAACACCTCTCATTATCGCAAAATTGGTTCTATCAGATATACCATAAGAACACAGATTTCAACCCCCCTCCTCCTCTCTGGAATCACCTCTTACTATATGTAAGAGGTATGGAATAATCTAAAAGGTAACATAAGAACATTTCCTTAATTCCTTCTCTTTATCTCTGTCTGGAAGAAGAATATACCTGTTTGTACAGGGTTTATACCAGCTCATACCATCTATTGCACTATGTAGTATCTCTGTATTGGTACATGCTGCCACAGATTCTATTTCGTCAAAGCACCCAGAACTGTAGGTAGCTCTTCTGAGTCCAAATCAGCAAAACATGCATGTTCAGGAAAGCCATAAAGCCAACATTTTACTCTTGTACTAAAGAGACCTGGTCTTACAACCAAGTACTTTACAACAGAATGGTTGGAGCTTAAGCCATGCTTGAACACCAAGGGTCCTGTTGCTGTGCCACTGCACAGTAAAAAAGGATTTTCCATAGAAGGTCCCTCTGTAGGGGGTCCAGCATGTTTTACTTGGTGGAACTTCCTCTGTGCAAACCAAGAAAAGGCTTTGAAATAGCACTTCAGTGCCAGGATTAGAAGTTTTGCTTGACAGAGCGCCAGACTCATCACAACAGAAAGTCAGGATGAACAAATGCACACACACAAAGCTCATACACTTTCTTGCCTTTTCCTCTAAGTGGGACACACCAGCAAGTATGTCAAGACCATGATCATGCACTTGGCTGTCAGTCAGCTTGTTACTTCTCTGCAACAGAAATCATCCCAGAAGTTACAGCAATTTGTTTTTCTAAAACAGCTGCAGTCTGTGTCAGAGAGAGAAAGAGACCTTTCCCAACAGCTTAGTGTGGACAAGGATTTGAATAACACCATGCCATGTGGTCAGATGACTTGCAAAAAACCCTCCTGGTTTTCAGTACCAAGGGAAAGTCACACATCTCTGAATCTGCACACTCCAAAGGTATTCCAAAATGAAGCATAATTCAAAGTTTTGAATATTTATTGTTTTATCTGTTCCTGCTTTTGATATTTATACCTATCTTCATGGCAAAACAAAACCATTCTCCTTTTTTAAGGTAAGTTTTAAACATTGTGAAAAATGTTCTGCAAGGAAAAAAAGCCATATACACTATCCTTGGAGGTCAACGTGAAAATAAAAACAGGACACTTCCATTCAAAATCTGGCCCAATGGCACAAGCTATCCCAAAGAGGAGCTGACATTAAAGAAGAGTCAGAGGACTATAGGAGCATTTCTTCCAGGGTAAGTGATAGTGCTCACAACTATTCACTGAACTTCACATAGCACTGACCAAGAGTGACATCTCTTCAACTGCATTTTTAATTTCTTTTTGGCTTTGCAAAGCCCCTAGGAATAGCTGGCCACAGATCTGGAGTTATATCCCCATGGACAGAACAAACTCTATCCCTTTGTGTTCCACATTACAATCAACGCACTCCTTAAATAGCTTTCAAACATAGGCATCAAAACCAAGTAATTTACCATAATCTTCAGATATACAAATATATACCCAGGTGGCTATCACAAACAGCTGCCATCTTGCAACTTATTTAAAACTTTCCCTCTCAAAGTCACTACCACAGCATCTAAGGCACTGAAACATGAATTTGCCAGCTGGAAAATGCATAGGAAAGTGAAAGAGACAAAATTTTTACTAACCGTTTTCAGACCCCAAGCCCTTATTTCTTTAGATACCCCAAGATCTTTGTGCAGCAAAAATCTTGCTGGAAGGACCTGGGTGGATGAATTAACAGAGTCAAAATAGGAACAATCTGAACCTTAATTTAATGTGGATGGCGTTCTTTTTGTTTTCTTGTTTAGTTGGTTGGAATTTCGTTGTTGTTGGTTTTTTTGTTAGTGGAGGTTTTGTTGTTGGGGGTTTTTTTCCTCCTGTGTGACCTGATTTCCTGGATCGAAAGGACCATCACACCATGACAGTCACAGAAAACACTCTTCCAGCCTTAAGCCTGTGCTAGCATCCTTTCTCTAAAGCTTGTGGTGGCTTTCTATCTTAGCTCAAAATGTTTTGGATCCTAACACTATTCCTTCCCCTCCTGTTGTGGCTGCAGTGACAGAGGCCACCTAAAAGACCTTTGGTGACTGTGCTCAGACCTGGCTGTCCCTGCACTGCCTGGTCAATATGGGTAGGTCTGCAGCATGGTGTCCCTCTTTCCAGCCTGTAGGATGCATGGCAAATACCTTCTCCTTGCTTTACAACTTTGTATAGATGAATGGGGCTTTTGATAAATAAGAAGACATTGGGCTGAGAAGCTCCATTCCTTGAAGTGTTGAGGAAACTCTCTCACCACTTATCAAATAGCCTACATTGTTTGGCTCTGCTACAGAAAACATCAATTAGCCCTTGCTTTATCATCTGACAATATGATAAATATTTGATAGTCATAAGGTGCCTAATGCCAGGCAAGTTTCTAGGGAGAAGGTATGATTGAATTGGCAGTGTGTACCTCTCAAATCCTTGCAGTTGCATGGAGTCAGGGCTAGTCACTTGGGCCTGTTTGGGAAATGAATTTGGCAGCTTTGATGCAACTCATGGCCAATCACCAGCTGAACTGAAAAAAATCAGTGCTGAAGTTGGCACTGATCTGAAATTTCAGTGTGATACATTCATCCCACATGCAAAAGGTCAACATTTCCCATTAAATTCTAGATCCTCAGTAGACTTTGGATGTTTTTCCATTTAAAATTTTCTCTGCACATAACTGAAAAAAACCCTCTGGTTTTCTACTCTAAGACTAAAAAAAAAAAAAGGTGAAAAAAGAAAAAAAGAAAAAGTCATGTAGAAAAATGTCCTCTCCTGGCAAGTAATAAAGAGTTAAAGTCAGTGGGAAGAATCTTTTTATGAACTCTGACAGTGGCTAATACTTTCCACTGAAACATTTCCCCAGCGATGATGGGATCACATAGACATTTTGTATTTTGGGGGACAGTGCTAGTATTTTCTGATGTTACTGATGTTCTAATTTTTGTGATGGTAGAAGAAATGTTTAAGAAAAACATTGTGTTGAATCGACATATGGAAGTGAAGCCTTGTGTTTCAAATCATTATTTCAGTAAGTTAAAATATAAGAATGCCATTACTTCAAAGTGAGTCTTTTCAGTCCAATTTCCACATAGGCTTTTCAAAAACCATATAGTCTGAAACTTCCTGCTCCATAAAAGAGGAGAGAAAACTAGCCAAACAAATACATTTGGATGTGCTTTTATTAAATAGCTGTTGAAATAGTGCAGTGTCTGTGGCAAGAAATTCCTTCCTCCAGAGAACTACAAAGAATTCTATTTCATAACAATGTCCTTAATAACACTAATCAGGGATTTAGCTCTTGCCCTGCCCATGTTCTAGGAAATTCTGTCTTCACACTGCAAAGAAAAAGTAATTTGTTCCAGGAAGACTCACTTTCATGGCCAAAATTCAAATAATCTAAGTGATTTATCAAAGAAGGATCTGCTTATTTTAGAGCTGTGCATGATAAAACTGGGGTTGTGGTGGTTCTTTACAAGTCTTCTTTCTTTGTGCTTTACCTTTTTGCTCTGTTGGAAAAGTATTCCGCTGAAGGACAGTGTAAAAGTAGTTAGCAGTTCTTTAAATAAGTGTATTTGCAAGTTGCATGTGCTTTTTTTTTTTTTTGTACGGAATGCAAAAATGGTGGACCTGTTAATATTTGTTTAAGAATTTTCAGGCATTAGACCATCCTAGCAGAATTTACTTTAATTCATAGCACAAAATCTACCATGTTGCCTTTTGCAATTGCACAAGAAAAGGGAATCTATTTCAGGGATTTCTAAGACACTCACAAGTACTGGTCTTCCAGAAACATATTCTTCCTTGGTAGGATTACTCCAGCACCACAAAACAGACTAGACCTTCAATCAAACATAACTCATAACAGGTTTAGGTGGGACAGTGGAAATGTGTTGTGGCTGAGGATGTTGTTCCATTTGAAAAGCTGGCAGTCTAAAGAAGATATTCTTGAGGATGTCTTATGTACCTGACCAGCAGAGATGTCCTGGTATTATGAATCCAAGACTACCTTTTTTAAGATGCACATGAAAGGGGCCAAGGCAGCCTCGCAACAATTTATAAAGTAGATCTAGCCCCAACCTAGTCCCCTTTGGAAAGAGTTTGGAAGGTTTCTGCAAATTCATCACTGGCTTTACTGTTAGCAAGTATTAATAAGTTCTTGTGACACCAAATGCTGCCTCTTGAGGCTACCATTTTTGACTACAGCACAGATGAGAATAAAACAAAAGCCTTGGAACAAAGCAAAGTGCTGCCTTTTGAAAATAACACAGATTTTGCAGTGATAGTTGTGCTTTTCTTTCTCTTACTTAGCTTTGTGGCTTTTACTGTTAACATGGGACTTGCTGAGCAACAATTGTCTTGGTTTACTTTAAGCTCAGGATTCCTGCAGAGAACAATGCAACAAGAATTATGGTAACATGTGCTGTGGGGAGAGGATTTGGTTTTCCAGACAATCAAATGTAACTTTTTAGTTTAGCTTTCCAGACCAAGAGATATTAACAAGCATATTTGCACATGGTACACATATCTCCATAGTAAGGTCTGATCCATGCTCACTGTACAGAGACCCCTTTGAAGAACAACTAAGGGGCACACAAATTTCTCCCAGTAGGTTGGCATTTTTTCATTTTATACTGCCCTCGGCTCAAAAGGCCTTTCAGTATGAAATCCACAGTCAAAAGTCAGCATCTGAGCAAAGAACAGTTTTGCCTGTTTATGCTTCTCATCAGAGTACTGGAAAGGACATTTCTTTACAGCCCTCCTTACCTACTCAGTGAATCTCAGGCTTGCTGAACCTTTTCTGATAGAGTGCTTGTGATCCAGTATTTGCTGAATGTCACAGAATGGATTTTGTGGACTGTTTTGGAGAAAAGAATGGGTCAGAATGAGAAATCTCTGTCTGGGAGTCCTTGCAGAGGAATGCTGAGCTCTTATTTTGCCCCTGCAGAAATGTATATGCATTTCATGCCAGCTAATGCCTATATAAACCACTTAAATCATGTAGATATACTGACTTCCAACAGCTGAAGATCCAATCTTATATCCTGTTGATACATTTTGGCAAGGCCATAGCCTCAGTACACTTTTTGTGCAAACAAAAGAATTTCTGAAACATCAATAAAAGTGAAAGACTGAGTTAGATAGAGACACATTCCATTTTGTAAAACACAACGATCTGACCAAAAGACATTAACAAGAAATTCTTGTGCCATCTGTGAGAAGTTCTTGCAAACAAATGGTTTTGTCATTAGGGATGGGTCTTTCTCTTTTTTTTTCTTTCATTTTTAGCAAATTCTTTGGAAAATGAAGGTGTTAAGTGGCCAGACTTCTCAGCAGATTCAGATGGGACTTGCAGAGGACTTTCAGCTGAAATAAAAATGATACAATAATTCATGAGTACTTCAAGTATCTCTTTTCAGAAAAAAAACCCCTGATAGATGCATTCTCAAATGTGTTTTTAGGCTTATGTAACAAAACACAGAGGAACTGTTCCAGTTTCACCTCCCAGTACAGTCATCAGAACCCTGAAACAGCTGAAACTCCCAGGTAAGTGCAGGCTTAAACCCTTGCCCTATCTGTGTTTTCTTGTGTCCAGCACAACTCTGCTCACTCTTGACTGCTGATGCTTTATGTTTCGCATGAACAAAATCTTTCAGCCAAGGAGGACGCAAACACAGCGATGATTTGCACAAAGACTTTTACATCCTGGAAGCTGGACACTGCACATCACAGTGCCCTTGTGACTTAGACATTGCTTTAATTCAGATAAGTACTGTTAGGGCAATCCCACAACTTGAATACTTCCAAGAACTGTCAAGCAGTTTTGTGGGTTTATATCATTAGCTCATTGAACCAGTGGTCTGATAGAGACTTCTAGCAGTGTCCTTCTTCATCTTCTGCCCATATGCCTGTTAATGGCATGATCCTGCAGAATTGCCTGTGCCAAAGGCATGCAGGACAGAATTTCCCTCCAACTTCTTCTAACATCTCAGTGGTAGTAGACACTTGATAATCAGAACATCTACTACCTTGCTATCCTTAGCTTTAAAAAGTTTTGTCTCTGACTTATTTCTTGTTATGGAGCAGTCTTTTTGTCTTTTTTACCATAACCTTTCACCTACTCAGACTATTATCTCTCAGTTCCTTTGGAACTAACCATTTTCAGTACAGTCTTTCCACGATCCATAATACCTTGATGGATAAAACAGTCTTTGGAGATGCGATTTTGATACACAGGTCACACACATGCAGGGGTTCTAGCCATATGGCTTTAAGCAATTGTTGAAGAGAAAGTACAACAGTCTTGTTATGATAGTCCTGCTATGAAATTTATGCTACCATTTCACTTCTGTGGAAATTTTGATTTAGAAAAATCCTCATTTTAAATTCAAGTAAGTAACACCTGCATTCCCCTCCATTCCAAGCACTGCTGAAAAACATAGCCTGTTGTTTTCTGGTATGAAAATTGTATGTGCTACTTTGGGCAATCATGTTCTATGGCCAAGATCAAACAAAAATGTTTGCACTGTTGTTCTAGGAAAACCCCCATCCTCAAGTCAGTCTGATTAATTGCAGGTTTGGGACATTATTGTTCAGGAACTCAATTTAAAAAATGCACAGTTTTACAGCCCTATTCATCGTATTGAGACACATTAACACCTCTATAGATTCTGTAGATTTTAAAAAAGTCCAGGAAATGTAATTTCAGCTATGAAAGCTAAAATTATTTTAGTCCTTCTTTTACAAATTTCTAAAATATTTTTCAGGAAAAAAATTAACAAAACAATGTAGTTTTCCAGAGGATGATTCAAGATGACAGATTACATCCTTATTTTAATCTGATTCATGACATAGTATTCTTAAATACAGAAGAAAGCCACCTTAAGTGAGTCCTGAAAGAGGATTTCAGATTTTTTAAGCAAGGACTTTGTATACACAAGCAGCACTGAAACGCTATCCTTCCATGAAGTTTTGACTTCATTATACCAAATGCTGAAGACTGTCTCACTAGGCAATATTACACTTTCAACTCATTTCCTAAAAAGTGTTTTGATTTCCAAGTAGTGTATCTGGCACCAGAGAAAGATATGCACTGTATTTTTCCAGTGTTTATTGTTTTCTCTTCCTGCAGGAGTTTTCTTTTTGCCTCATTACATTTTTTCTTATTGCAAGTTTTGGTCGGGATCCAGGGGATTGTGGTTGGGTCCTGGAGGGATTTTATTCCTGGTTCTCTCTCTCCATGCATATTTTATGTGCCCATTACTTTAGGTGCCATAAACACAAATTAAAACCAGTATCATTTCTGTCAGAAAGGACCATATTTCTCTACTCATTCATTATTTATATTGCTTCCTTAAGTGGTGGTGTTCTTGCCTGTTTGTCTGTAACAGAGGACACAAGTTATTTCACAGCCTTTGTTCATTGCTGAGATTGGGCTGATCAGAAGCATCATTGAACTGTAAAAGCAATGAGGCTCATCTCTTCTGAGAGATAAATCCAGGAACAATGTTTGCTGCTGAATGACTGGCACCAGGCAGCCACAGAAACTGTGTTAGCCTCACCTTTCACTGTATGTCATGATAAGGAGATGATTTGTGTGCTTTTGCCTATTTAAGCATCAAATATTTAACTTCTGCACCTAGAAAGGAGTATGAACTTGCATGGTGCATAATGAACCTTCAACTATGAGTAGATAAAGAGCTGTCTGATCTGAGCCTGGTCTGGTGAACCTTGCCTTCTTCTCAGAAAAAAGTGCATTTAAAAACCATTTCATTTCCTTCTCCTGCTACTTTTATAAGGAAACTTCCAGATTTTCGCTATTCTAATTTTTACAATCTTGTTCTTACACATGGTCAGATTTTATCCTCCTTTTCTTTTTTGGTGCCAACATTATTATTCCCTGATTGCATAGCTTTTTCCACCATAGTGCATTACCAACCAATGTACCTGGAGGGAGCAGTTGCACAGGCTCACATATTTTACTTTGTTATACTAAAAATGTGTCTGTGCAGCTGAAGCAGAGACAACTCCACTAATCTTGACGACTGGTCATCTTAGACCTGCAAAAATCATAAAACTGATGTGCCTTGCATTTTCCTGGACAAATGGCAGGAGTTTGTTTCCTGCAATTAAAGCCTCTGTTTTTCATATTTTCACTCTGTTTCACACAAAACAGAAAAGCCACACATTCCCTTGAAAGGACAGAGATGAGCTTCTCTACGTCACGTGAATGAAAACTGAAGCATTGATAAAAACATCTAATGCTATGAAATTCATAATAAAATGGTAAGACTTCACAACACCACATTCATTATCTTTTATTCCAATAGATTAGAGGGATGAGAAGGTCTGTATTACCATATGCTGCAAGACCCATCAGTGAGTTCATCCTAAAGAGATGCTAGAAGACTCTGATCTGTTACCATGAGAGTAAGAACACAATCTAAATGCAAGATTGTCATTGCACAGGTAATTTGAAGGACACTATTTCCAGTGCTATGGATGTCTTGTTGAAGGAGAGATAACAGCTCAGGTCTGGTATACTCAATCTTTGTAATTTTGGTGAGTCCTATAAGGATCGGAATTCCATTTTGAGAGCAACCTGTTGTTTCAGGCACTGTCACTGACAGTTAATCTGACCTTCAGCACCAGCTGTCCTGTCTTTTTGGAGAGGTGAAGGAGGAATAAATACCTTGGCAATGGGTGTTGTTTGCTGTTGGCTGGTGTGATTCCTTACTTTTAACATGTCACATCTAGGAGTGGGGAGGGCACAGCATTTTCCCTACAGGAGTACAGCCTACTTGTGAAGATGGGGAGGAGAAAGGAAGGGAAGGAAGGAAAAAGGAAGGAGAATGGAAGACAAGGAAAGGAGCAGGAAAAAGTGGGGCCAGTCCATGAGAAGCAGTGCTGTGCCAGGCAGAAATTAAACACCACGTATGGCCCTAAGACTTCTCTTCCATATCTTTTCCACCATCTATCCTTACTCTCAAGTGACTACAAATAACAGAGATGACTGTTAGTATAATAACTACAAACCTTTCCCCCCATTTTCACCACCTCCTTTCCCTTTTTCTTTTTAGGAAATCCTTTAGACAGCAATCAAAGGTCTAAAACAGCAGAGCCTTATTACAGCACAGGAACGGTATTTAAAATTAATTAGGAAAACGATATTAGACAGGTTATGAGCCTCGGGTTGTGCAGAGCCATCATTCCCTCTCCAGGTCTTCGGTAGGTAGCAGCACAGTGCAGGCAGCCAGGGCTGTTGGCAGGGCAGGAGAGCACTGCCACCAAATGCAAACCGAGATCTTCCTCATTCCTGTGCCAGGAAAACTAATTTTGAAAGCCCATATTCACACCCTCTCTTCGGTCCCTTTACCTTAATGAAAGCACAAGTCCCACAGGTGGTCACACTGGGGATTTTGGATTTTGCAGGCTATAATTACTTCACCATTTCATCATTTTTACTCTGTGAATTACTATCTCAGCCTGTTCTTTCAGACATTCTATTTAATCATCAGGTTTTTAGGTAACTCTGTATAGGCAAAAGCTGCTAATATCATAGACCTTTTTAACAGCTGGTTATATTAACTGTGTGATGGCAGCACATGTGAAGGGCAGAAATAAGAAATCTTCCATTGACACTGAGAAGAGAGGGTAGAATATTGCTTCAAGACTTAAAAAAGACAAAATTAGGTCCTGCCTACATGGGGATGCTGAGGAAAGGTAAACTGAGTTAATTCAGGGTGTGGATTTAAATTGGACCAGGTAAACCACAGCACATTGCAAAGTGAATTAAAAGAAACAGAATTAAGGCCTATTTTAAATTTAAAAAGCCACCTGAGTGAGGTAATGCAATTTAACCAATACATTTAAAGACAATTTTATTAACTTTCCTTCAGGTCCTGTCCCTGCACAGACTAACCCCAGATCACTAGGCAAGAGAAATCAGAAGTGGCTGGAAAATGGTGATACTCCCTCCTGTGGTGCTCTCTGACACTGGCTGGCTGAAATTAATTTTGTTCTTCTCCACACCTGTGTCAGAGAAAGCAGTCTGGCTCCTGCTTCAGTTAATCTAAATGCTAGACAAATAGGCACTGCCTCTGCTTTTTGTTTACTCACATGCAGAATGAGGAGGCTACTGTTCTTTAAAAAGGGTAAATTCTGAAGAAAATTCTTATGAATTACTCTGGTCTGTTCAGCACTAAAAATGCAAGATAATAAGCAGAAAAAATATGCTCAGTTCTCTAAGTAAGGACAGATAGATCAGGTTTTTCACTCTCCTTTCCTCTTTGTACTATTAATAGCAATATAAATGTATGTGCTTACATTTAAATATTTGTAGTATTCATGAAATCAAGGCATCCAAGCAAAATTTCCTATAAACATAAAACAATGGATATCTGACTTCCAGATACTTGTTTTTAGATTCAGGCAATATTTAGGAACTTCATATTGACTCTGCTCCATCACAGTCTCCAAAATCAGCTTGTGCCTGGTTCAGACCTCTGGATGCCAGCAGAGCCATTCAGAATTGCCATGAACAATACCCTTAGCAAGGCTAATAAGCAGTTCCTTCCTGCTTTAGTTTCACATCACAGTTAAAGGTTAGGGAAATAAAATAAAGGAAATGTTAACGGCTGTTACTAAATATTGCATTTTATTCCCAGCTTCATAACAGAAGAGTGGACTCCACAGTAATACCCTATCATCTCTTTCTTGGTGATTGGCTGTACCAAGTAATACTGCTACTTTTAATAAATATATTCCCACTAGTGTTCTTCATAATTTACATACTATACATCAATGAAAATGAAAGTTCTAAAAATACCCTCTCTGCTTCTTCCTTCTATTCTTCTTCCCCAATGTAGAAAAAAAAATAAATTTAAGGGAGAAAAATTTCTGAGAACACAGACAGAGAGTAAGCTGAAAAATCATTTGCTCAAGTGAGAAAGAAGTGGTCTGGACAAATGGTTACATGCCAAAGGCATGGCAAGGCAGGAAACTGCTCATGGGCTTGCTCTGACACATGTGACTATGCCATGCACTATCTTTGCTGAGCATCTGTGCCTCACTCTGAGCCTGTAAACCATGGCAGCAGCCAGTCATGAAGACCCTAGAAACATTAATCACAACCAAGTTATATCTCGTGTGCTTCACAGGAAGAACCTGGGTCAGGCAGCAACAAAGATGCTGGGGCTTGCAGAAGAGTGACAAAAATTGTTTTGGGTCTTTAGATGCTCTGTCCTGTGAAGAGATTACAAAGGCAGAATAACCTGAATGTTTTTTCGGAGAAAAAAATGTACCCAAGGCACGCACTTTTAGCTTGAGTCATTACACGGGTTTTAAGTCAGGATCTACAAGGTAGGAGCTACAAATAAAGACAGAAAGACATGGACAGTGTCTGACCTTAAACCACTCTTAGAATAAACTTTTGCTTGCTTTTAACTGTGAGTGCTGGGACATGAAGAAGCACAGCCAGACAGATAAACTGAGCAGATGGTACTCCCAAAAAGGTGGCAGAGCATAACAGCCCTGCAAGGGGAAAGAAGGGATAAAGAACCATCCCAAAAGTGAGGTCAAAGGCTGGGGAGTAGTTCTTGCCCTGCTCCCAAGAGTCAGAGAAAAGGATAATAATTCCAGATGCTAGCTTCTGGGAAAGAAAGAAAAATACAGTGAAGAACATTGTGCAGCTGCAGGGAAATACCGAACACTATTTTTAGTACAAAATTATTGAAGTGAGGGGGAAGACCTTGATTAAACCTATTTTTTTCATATCCTAGGGAGAAAAATAATGCAATGGTGAAGAAAAGATAAAGGGTAAGCCAGCTTACACAGAGCATTTACACTACGTGGGACAAGCCCTTGCAAATGTGCAGTAAGGATTAACTGCACTTTGGCAGAGATGGACTAGATGACTTACCGTAACAGTTCTCGAGGTAGCTAACAGCCAGAATAAGTCTTGAAAATGCAGCAGGGAAGCTTAGTGTCACAAAGATTCACAGCAGAAATGGCTGTGTTCTTCTGCATGATAATAAGGAAAGCGCGAAGGGGTGAATTAAGGACACAGAGTTGATTTTGAATTTTAATTTCGTTATTTTTGTCAGACTATATTGTAACTTAAACATTCTTAAGAAGTATGACAATTTTGTTAACTATAAATTTTGTATCTGTTTTATTTTTGGTTTTATTTTTTTCTCCTAAGTAGGTGGGTGAAGTATCTCATGACAGATTATTAAATCTTAAATGGCTGATTCAGCTTGCCAATAAGCATTTTTACAAGGAAGAATGTTAGAAAGAAGTACATTTAGTGTGTTCACTACTTGGTTATATCACAATTATTTATTCAGGTAATCATATCTTTTAAACAAACCCCCAATCTCTATAAAAGAAAAAATTATTTACCCTAAAGACTGGAAAAGTTCTCAGGTAAATTTATATTTAGAAATCTCCAAAAAGTTACTTATTTGCCCAGTTCGATACATTAAGTTTGGAGATTAGATGAGAGATATCAAGACCTCCCATGGAACTGTTTCATTCTGATAAGCAAATGTTCATTTCATGTCTGCTTACCAAGGGAAAATAAATGTATTTGCACAGTATCTTGTAATAACTCCAAAGATGTGTTTAAACCTCCCTAGCATTTTCAACCCCCCACAAAAATAGCAAACAAACACAAAGACAGTCAACATTGTCTCTGTACAGTAGGGTATTCAGCTATGCTGGGGCTTTGACTCAAGGCTGGTGAGCATTTACATCTCTGAGACATCTGCTGTCTTCAGACAGGCAATCATTTTGTCTTCAGTTTGGAACAAGCAGCAGAGAGTTTAAAGAGAAAATACGCTTCTTAAAAATGTAATTGCGTCCTTTCTCATTTAGGGTGCTCTGACCGAGAGCACGTGGCTGCTACTCATGTAAAGGAAAGCAACATTTCTACTAAAGATGGATTTGTTTATATAGGAAGAATGCTATTCCAGGTTGTCTTTTCAAGGTGGCTTGAAAAAAATTATGTGAAGTGCAATAACTAGGAGGAAGGGAAAATCAATGTCTTTGTTTAGCATGGGAAGCTAGATCGCCCCTCCAGCCAGAGCTTATATTTTTCCCAGATGGTTATATTTCCCTAATGACAAGCTCAGAATTGATTTTTTTCCCAGCCCTCTAGAATTTAGACAGGAAAAGAAAGGACAAGAAAATAATAATTAAAATAAAATTAAACAAAACAAAACAAACCTCCACACACAAAACCAAAACTACAACAACAAAAGAAAAAAAAACCAACAAAAAACCTGACAAGAATTCAGACAAACTATCTTGGTTCTCTTTTTTTCTCTTCATATGCAAAGGGGAGGGTAGCAAGAGCAGTTCCCCAGTGGATGACTGTTCATACCACTTATATAATTAAGATCTATGATCTACTCTGGCCAGCAGTAAGATGAATGCCAATGGTTGGACACCCCTAGTAGAAAGATCAGGAGTTCCAGAGCATCTGAGTGGAAGAATGTGGAGCCTGATTTCAGAGAAATATGAGATATTTTGGTAAGTAGCAACAGGGTGGCAATTTGCATAAGAGACTGACGATAATATTGATACTGTCACTTTCTGGAAATGGCAAACCATTTTTAGAATTCTAAGTGGAAACTATTCAATTTTATTGAGCACATTATGGGATATGCAGTGTAGAGCCTGGAAACAGAAAGCAGCGCGAGATTCAGAGGAGTCCAAAGAGAGGGGATCAAAACCAAAAAGCTAAGTAAAGATGCAAAGGATACCTTGCTATCCAATTGTCCACTCAACAAGGCTTTTCCTTTGAACCCCCAAAGGGCGAATTTCACACATTGGGGAAACAGAGGCATAGGTATGGGAAGAGCCAGGTTTTCAGAATGAGTTGAAATACAATGAAAATGGGATAAAATAAAATGCTTTGGCTTGTTTCCTTGGCTTTATGACTACATTAGATGCAAGCTCTACTCCACAAGAGGCACTCTGAATTACTCTGCTCACAAAGACTTAAATGTTCTTCTGTTCCAGTCCACCTCCTCTCCTAGCAATCCCTTCCTTTTCTTCCTCTGCCTCTGTCTCAGTACACACCACCAGCCTGCAACAGTGTCTTCTTTCAAACTTCTTATTGCTGGGGGTTCCAGTTTCGTCATCATAGTTATCTAGTTATCCTAGTCATCATAGTTATCCTAGTCATCTAGTTATCATAGTCATCATGGATGTCCAAACACCAAATGTGGAGAAGAAAGAAAATCGCTACATTAAGTCATGGGTTTTGGTCATGCAATTGTAGTATTTTGCTCTTATAAAACATAATACTTTTCATTCAAAGACCTCTGAGCTCATGATTAATTAATTAATTAAATCACAAAATGTTCCTATGATCCAGGAAAGTATGGAAACATGTGAGTAAACTAGTATAGATGAGTAAAGTCATTAGTCAAGATGACTAACAGATGAGAAATGTACTAATAAAGAGTAATTGCAGTAAAAGAAAATGAGCTTCAAGTGGGTTAGTAGAGTGATTTTTAGAGAATATTTCTGAACACCTGCACTCTTTCATATGGAGCAGAAACTGTAATAGCTCAGGAGTGCCTGAAAATGAGAACAGGTCTGACTAACCTAGGTACACTAAGAGGGACAGAAAAAAAAATTGTGTATGTGGCATAGGAACACAGAGCTGAATGGACCACCTGAACAGGCTGAACTGAGTCCACACTCACACCTACATGGACAAGAGATTAGGTTTAACCTAGGAGTTCCTACAGACCATACACTACTGGCCACCTGTCTTCCATGTCAGTTGTCATTTCAGATCCTACTGTCCCAGAAGTGTCTCCTGAGGGGATTTCACTGGGGCTTGGCCCCAGTGGATGAACGCCTTCCTGTATGGACATCTTCACTGAAATCATGTGGGGAGGGTGCATTTTGAGCCAGACAACCATGGTTCTATTCAGTCCTCCTATGCTCAGTTTCTCTGCATTCTGTGGCTTACCAGCACCTTCTCCAGAAGAAATAGGAGAGAGGAGCAGTGACAGATGGTATAATTTATTTCCCCTGTCGAGTAGAAAGGGTACCAAAGGGCTGATAGATGCAGAGTAATGCTTAGGTAAGATTGACAACTATTTCCTCCTGCTTCATACACATAACCAGCACCTACCTGTTTTCCTCCCACCCAGAGATATTTTTGAAAGCTTCTTCTAGCAAATTTCTGCACCAAAATTAAACCCATATAGCAGTCAGCCTTACTGCCGTGTTCCCACGTCAGCTGTGTGTCATGACAACAGATGATAGAAATGCTGCTATTCAGGCTGAGGGTGCGTGGTTTTTTCTTGGGTTTTTTATGTTTTGTTTTGTGAGGTTTTGTGTGTTTGGGGCTTTTTGGTTATTGTTGTTTTAATTTTAATAGCTTTAAAAAGATCTCTGAACAAAAGTGCTTGCTCCATGATGCAGTGCTGAGCTGAGGCACACAGGGCAGGTATACCTGCCCACATGCCATAAGGCAAAAATAAGTAGAGTGGGTGAGGTTCCCTGTGGCTCTGTGGGGGCTGAGCGAGGAACACTTTGAGGAGAAAAGGAGATGACAAGATAAGGGAAAATGGAGAAGCAGAAGCAGAAATGCTCCCTCTTCTTCCCAGCACTCCATGGCCCTGCACCCCTCCCCTGTGGGCCTTCAGCAGTGGGGCAGCTCCATGACCCACACATGTGTGTCCCTGTACCTCCTTGTGTCCTAAAGCAGGTCAGACCTCCCTTCCTTGGGATGCTCCTTGGCAGACTCCAGTCTGATCCACCAGAAAGGCCCTCCCTGCCTCACACTGGCCTACGACTAAAAAAGGGAATTTTGGATTTTCAGGATGGGAAATCATGCTCTGCAGACATCACACGAGTTATAAAGCACTGCTGAATGAACACTCCTCACGTGAAACAGTGTTATTCCCACAAGATAAAATTTCTCCTAGATCAGACCTGGAGATACTCCTTTCCATTCAACACCTGAACTCAAAATTCTTACATATGCACTTGCTTTTGGTGTGGGTTATTTGTTAGCTGGATTTGGGGGTTTTATGCACTGCTAGGTCCTCAAGGAAGAAAAGGAAATCCAGTAAAAGCAGGGTCACAATTACTTTAGAATCTGGATATACAAGGACAGAAAGAAACTCAGAGAGGAGGGTTTCTCCAGCTGGAACTGCTGCAGTTCACAGCTCATACCTCTGTAATCGTCACTTTTGTTTCTGTTTCAAAGCATTACAAAAGACAGCAAGCAACCCCTGAGCCAAGCAAGAATTTAACTATGTCTTTGAGGCCTTTCCCATTTAGAAATTCGCTTGTGTCTGTGTTTGATACTAAGGGCTGCTTCTGAATATGAATGCTTCCCTGAATCAGGGCTACACAAGTATCAGAAGCTTAGATCAAGGAGCTGATCTGTCCAAATCAGACATTAGAGGCATGATGAAATGCTGCAGATCTTCCCTTTAATGAAACTTAGTTTATGAAAACCCTCTAATAAAGCTGCTGTGAGTATATTTACATTCCCAAAAGAGAAGAGCTCTCTTGGAGCAGGAAAAAAATTACCACAATTAATAATATCCTGATATTCTTCATAATGCCAGTAGATTGCAAGTTTTTGTTGAGCTGTTCATCATTTTGAATTTCCATGCCTCTCTTTATTCCGCAATCACATCTACACCCGCTGGGGCACTTTAGGGACTAAAATTCATTGCTGCATATTAAAAATAGCAAATGAATCTCATTATTTCTTTTGTACCTCCCCAGTTTATTCAGCATACAAAAGACAAAATCAATACCCTCCTGCCTGAGGAATAGGGTTATTTTTGTAATTTTTTTAAATCCTGCTGCAGATTTTTGGCTTTACTCTTGAAACTGTGATGTGCTGTACCAACATATTTTCACTCTATTTGTTTTCAGATCATCTGCATTTTGCTGTGCTAATCCCAGATGTTTAAGATCAAGCAAAATAGCATTTATGTCCCATTCATCTCTTTCTCCAGCATCTCATGTATATCTGCTTGTTCATCTTCCAATGCCAAGCATCTTTCAGAAACATTCAGAAATTATTTTCTTCTCAGGGGCGCAGTCCCAAATAACCACTTACACCTAAGATCACATATAATTTAAGTTAAACTTGGTCTTGAGGAGCTGAGGTGTTTCCTTGTGCAGAGACAGAGAGGATAATGGAGGGAAGGGGTGCTTCACCTTTTGGGGAGAGCTGGAACTCACAGACCCAGAAAAAATTGCTAGAATTGGTCTGCTTTCTATTTTAGAAAAGGAGTGCGATATTTCCTTTCTTTCCATCTTTCAGCACTTCCAGTTTGCCCACTGTCTTCTAATAGTTGCAAGTGATAGAAAATTATTCAGGAAAGAGTATCTTTAACACCTCAGCATGTGTCATCCAGGTGACCCATATGTGTCTAGTTTTTCAATATCTTGGTTCATCTCCCTTTTTTTGAAGTCATTTCCTTTCACATTTACAGCCTTTTTTCCTCCACCCATTGTGTGTATTATGTGTGCTCAGATTAATGCAACCAAGTTCAGTGTTTCAATCATGCTAAGTCTCTGTTAATCTCCATTCTGATTTGATAACAGATAGACTTTCTAACAAGTACTACTATTCCCCAGCATACTGATAAAATCCTTTCTATTTGTCCTCACATATCTGATGGAGGCAATACATTTTGCTTTAAGAGTTCTTTTCTCTCTGGAATCATCAGCTGTCTATGATGATGATGTCTAGACTTTGCACAGGCAGATTTGGGAAGAGGTCTCCCCACGTGGGTGTGCCCTTCCAGCCTGCGCAGTGGATTTTTCAGGTGAGGCACAGCGTGTGCAGAACTGGCCCCACTCTTTAACTCCTCAGGTTCATCTGCCGGGGCCGAGAGAGCTTGGAAGGTGACAGTGAAGTCGTCAGGACTAGAACCTACAGCCCCCGGTATTCCCAGGAGGTCTCCCATCCAAGTACTAACTGGGGCTGACCCTGCTGAGCTTCTGAGATCTGATGGGATCGGGCGTCAGGGTGTCATTTAACTACCTAATTACTCTATATACATGGATTCCGGTATTACCCAACTACTGTTCACTGGTTTGGGTTATTTGATTTTATTATTCTTGATCCTGAACCATAAGACTTCCCATTTTACAACAGAATTCTTTGAAGTGTAACTTTCAAAATAAGTTTCACTATTCGCTTTAGTTTTAAGGCAGAAAATACAAAAAATACAGTTTTGCCTTCTTTCATTGTTTGTTCTGGGACTTTCCCCTGAAATGTGAGCAGACTTTTCCAGCAAGCAAAGCAGATGTTTTACAAGTTTTCACCATTATAAGTACCTGACAAGCTGTGTATCATATATGTGTCCTCTACTGCAAGCATTGTATGAATAGCGGTAGCTATAATCAGACTCAATTAAAATTGATATGAATATGCACCCCAGTAAACTAATCTTCTTCCTCTTTGGCAGAATATAAGCTTCCCTTTGTATTTCCAAGTATATTTCTTCCTTTAGCAAACTGTTTAGAAGGAAATAATATACAGAATTACAGTGCATCTTGTGACGGAATTTGCAAGGATTTGGGGTTTATTTCTTTGATTTCTACTATCTTAGGAGTCGGGTAGCTAAGTGATGTGTCTAAATAACTAAATGTTTACAAATCTGAGAAGAAATAGAGGTCTAATATTAACTTCTGTTAAATTTATCTTGAGAGCACTTCAGACACAGTACCTGATTGCATCCCAACCAATGTACCCACAGACCAGTTATCCTTGAAAGACATCTTGACTTTTGCTTCCTTTAGAACGTATAAACATTTTCAGTTTGCTTCTGTTGCCTTTTTCCTTCCACTCTCTATAAAATGTTTGTTCTCTCTATAAAATGGAACGAAACAAGGCTATTATATGAGTCATCAGAAAAGAGAAGTAGCAGTAGATGGTTGCTGATGGTGATCAGTCTGAATTGCTTACTGCCCTCCTGCCGATCCGTTGGAGACTTTAGAATCTGGAGTACAACTGGGACCTGTCTGGACAACAGCCTTGGTGCTCATGAGACAATAAACAAAACCAGTTTTACCTGAGAACTCTTTGAACTCCCAAAACTTTGGAAGTCTAACATTGTAGACTATTCCTTGGCTGATGGCAAAACATTAAACACTAATAAAGTGGAGGTGCTGCCTTCTAAGTACAATACAGGATACATCCCTAGCTAGTCCAGAATATACATATACATATATTGCTAGATATTGAGATGTCATGCTGCCATGCCAAAATGCTTCCTTTTGTCCAGCATGGGTGTCTTTTGTGCTTTCATTTCACCAAGAAAGAAAAAAAAGAGCAGACACGTGGCAGTAATTCTCATATCCCATGATTATTTTTTTTGCTATGAAGAAATAGTATAATATCAGAACAGTGGTAGGCAAAGAGAACAAGAAAAGAAAATTCAGTTTCTTTTAGATTTTAGTATGCAGAAAATCTTTCCTTTTTTTCCTGCAACACTTACAGTACTGCCATCTGAGTTAGTACCTCACATCCTTGTACAGTTGGGCATCTGACAATAGTTGGAGTAAAAAGATTTTGAGGCATGAGTCATCAACATGTACATAAAAAATTAAAAAACCTAAACAATTCCAAACAATGCAAGGAAATTACTGAAATTAAAAATGACTGAGAAACATGTTCTCCCTCTTGAATAAAGTAAGTATGAAAGACATTCAGCAGACCCTAGCAGCTTGCACTGCAAAAAGCTTGTCATTCAGGGATGTGTTCTGTAGATTCTACTAGTCAGCAAGAAAGATTTGTTCGTTCTGTATTCTAAAACAGAAGGATGAGGGAATCACAATATTGAAACACTGCTTTTAGGTTCCTAAATAGAAATTAAACATATCAGTAGAAGCAAATTAACAACATTTAACGCGCCTAACCAGTCGTAACAGAGAACTTGGCTAATCCTGTTAACCGCCACGGTGCGGGTGGCAGCGCTACTCCGGCCAAGGCCTTCTCGGGAATGGGAGCGGGATCGGCGGAGAACGGGACGCCCTGGAACCACCGTCCCGCACAAAGGCGGCGGCAGAGCGCCCTCTGATGGGGAGCGGGGGAAGGGTCTCGGGGCCGCGGAGGCTGCGGGGCTGCGGGGATTGTGGGGGCTGCGCAACTGCAGAGGCTGTGGGTCCTGCTGAGACTGTGGATCTGCGAGGGTTGCGGGGCTGCGGGGCTGCTGCGGCGGAGCTGTGGCGGCTGCAGGTGCTGCTGGTGAGGGACACTCCTCCCGCTTCCCGCTATGAACCTCGCCCCGGCGACAGGAGACCCTCGAGGCTTCACCTCGCCCCCTCGCCGAGCGCTGCTTGTTTATCCTCCCGTATAGGGACGCTGAGACAGTTAAATGCCTCTGACACCCGATCCCATCAGATCTCGGAAGCTGAGCAGCGTCAGGCCTGGATGGTACTTGGATAGGAGACCTGGGAATACCGGGGACTGTAGGTTCTAGTCCTGACGACTTCACTGTCACCATCCAAGCTCGCTCGGCCGTGTCAAATGGACCTTAGGACTTAAACAGTGGGGCCAGTTCCACGCACGCTGTTCCTCACCTTAAAAATCCACTGCGCAGGTTCGAAGGACACACCCACGTGGGGAGAGCCTTTCCCAAATCTTTGTTCGCGAAGCCTCTCTGTACAGTATATGCTGGGATGCTGGGAAAGATGCCATTGAAGACGAAGATTTTGCAGCATGGTGTAATCTCCCATGGATTTTTGGCATGTTCTCGTCTCCTCGGGGAGCCATGAACTTTTATCTCCGCATCTCACGTTCTTCCCTCTTGTCTTCAATGCCGTTTGGTCTCAGGAGGCAGTGCTGTCTTGAGGCATCACAGAGGGGCTGGTGGCTTCTACAATTGTCAGGTCCCAATCCATAGGGAGTGTAAGGACAAAAGTCCAAGGCACAGGGATGCTTTGAAGGATGCAGGCAGCACGGATAGGGGGTGACTCTGGGTGACAGAGACATTGGCCCAGCTCAGCCCCTAGGTCTTTTGGGCATCAAGAGACATACTTGGAATTCATCCATTACGAGAGACAATAGTTTCAGTGCAAAATAATAAAACAAAGGGCCCAGCCAGACATTTTAGCAGAAATTTGTAGCTGTGGCAGTCAAAATACTATATTCTGGGTCAATAAATAAGAGCTCAGTGAGAGTCACCTGCTGATATAGACCCTCACCCCTCGTCAATGCAGGCACCTACAGAAGCCAGGGGTTGACTCCAAGCCCAGGGCTCAGAAATGCCTCACACCAGTTGTCAGCTTTTCTTACCCAGCAGGGATGAGCCTATCAACCATGCCAGTGATGCACCATCGTCCTTTGATGGAAATCCCAAAGCCTGTGGTGGCACTTTGGCCATGCACCAAGCTGTTACCCTCAATCTCAAATGCACATCTCCTGGGGACACAGCAGGCACTAAAAGCATCCTCAATGGGCTCGCCTGCACCTAAAGGAGAGATGGAAGAGAGGTAAGGAGTGAGAGGAGGTCTACATCTCACTGTATAAGCTGGACTTGATGCTGTTATTTCCAAGGGTCAAGCAAGGAGGAGGAGAAAGACAGAGGCTAGTGCCACACACACTCTCCCATCCCCATCCTCAACCCAGAGCTTACACCACAGGAGTCGTCACACTCCTGTGGGCACCACTGGTCTAGCACAAGCAGCTTTTACCCCATTTTGTGGGTAAAAATGAAAGAACCTGGAGAACAAAGGCTATTATTAATTCCCATCTGCTGAAAGGAGGCTGCAGCTGTTTTGAGAGGTTTCCTGCAAGCTATGCAGATCTGCTCAGAATTTTAATGGTTGTTTACCAACCAAAGCATGCCATTGAAAGAGCAAAACGTTTCCAAGCAAACGTGGTGTGAACGTCATTTCAGCCTGGAAATAAACCTCATCTTTCTTGCAAACATTTTACTAGGTGAGAAAAGATGGGTTTGTATTTGATGCTTTCACTTTTCAGCTGTTTTTTTTAACTCCTCCTTTCCCATCTGAGAAGCACACAGAAGAAGAGATACCTTGAAATATGCAATGCATTTTTACATATATGAAAAGCCTTGTTAACCCCAAACATTCTGCGTGGTCTCTGTGGGTAGCCCCACAAAACACTGGTCTGCAGTTCTAGTAGTAAGTGCCAGTAAATCTGGTATCTCACAAAAGAGCCTAGCAAGCCCTGAAGAAAAACACAGCATAATAAAAGATTAAAAGGAGGGGAAAATGAAGAGGCTTTGTTATATTCTGGGAAATTACAAAACATATGGAAGGCTTTTTGTGTTACATTTTCTGCAGTGATCATAATTTCAAGAGGATTGTTATTGCTATGAAATTAACATGTCTTTAGCCAAACTATCTAGTTCATGTTATTTATATTGGGAATTAGGTCTCTGCAACCCTGCCTGCGCTTTATGACTGTGTGTGGCTTCTGTAATACTAATACATGCAGTTTGTCTGTGACATGTATATTGTACATAGCTGAAAGAAGCACTAGAGGAATGCCTCAGATAGATACAAAAAGCCCAGCTTTTTCACTACAACACATTAGTAATCCAAGCTTTTTTCCTTTATCTGAGTGGATTTTGAACTGTCTGACCTGTAGAAGGTATCTGCTGCTGAAACGACTGTCCCCGAACACATCCTAGCATTCCTGGTATCACTGCTGTAATTGGGGGATGGGAAAAAATCTACTCTCACCCTCCATTTAGCCAAGAAGTTATGAGCATCCTGCATTTAGAAAGAATTATACTTGAAAAACTGAGAAGACAAGAGTTAAGTGACATAAAACAGTCACCAGGAAATTAACGTAACATTGAGATAGTGCTAAGGAGAGGGTTGGACAATCTGCTGCTATTCCATCACGTCATACAACTGAAAATATTAGTGAGAAAATTAAACTATTCATCTTTCACTAAGACAGAAGTGAAAAGCAATCTGGAGAGTCTGACCTTCTAATCTGAGTTAAGTCAACACATGAACAATAAAAATGGACTAATATTTCAAGGAATTTTGTTTTAATGACTGTACTGGTTCAAGTTACCATGGGGTGTTTTCCTGTAATATGATAGAATCCCAGTAAATGGTCATTATTTGACTTCTGGTAATGGAGACACCAAAGCTCTTTTTGTATCATGTGTTTCTATTACAGGGGTCTGAAAGGTAGATTAAGGTATTGAGATGGGATTCACCCATATAGACTTGAATTTATTCTCTCTTAATGAATGGCAACCTACAGTTTTGTGTAACAGCAGTGCAAAGTGAACTTCTAGTGCTAGCTAATTCATGGCAACTAGCTTCTAAGATAACATGTGAATGTGAACAGCTTTGAACTGGTAAATATTAGGAATTATTAAATACACTTTTTTAGAAACATAACACTGTCCATTCCTTGCAAATAATTTTTCTGATCTGAAGTTCAGTCTACAGCATAACACAAACAGTGACTGAAATAAGTGTTAAAAAAGAAACACAAACAGATGGGAAATCAGGGGAGTGATAAACACAATAAAGTCAATGGGATAGCCTAAATTCACCAATTATAGCAACTGAGTAAGCCAAGAGAAGAAATCACCTCTCCCTGCCCAGTGTATTCCTTATTAAGAGTATCAATGCTCTCCCATCTTTTAGAAGTGTAAAGTAGGATTTAGCAATATAATCCAGCCACCCGCAATACTCTTCATGCATTCTGGCATCCATGGATATGATCTCAGTGAATCTAGGCATGTTGATTTACAACAATATTAAGGCAAGAAAACACCTTTACTTGAATATAACCTGATTTAATATACCCTTGATTTTACCAATGCACTGTCAGCATGTATGTATGGGTAGATAAATAAATCATAAAATCATAGAACACTTTGTGTTGGAATGGACCTCCAGATATCATCTACTCCAAACCCTTTGCAATGAGCAGGGTCGTCTTTAACTATATCAGGTTGCTCAGAGCCACATTTAACATGACCTTCAATGTTTCCAGGGATGGGGCACCTATCACCTCTCTGGATAACCTGTGCCAGTGTTTTACCATCCTCATAATAGAAAAAAATTCTTCTATCTGATCTAAATTCATAGACTCATAGAATCAACTGGGTTGCAAGAGACCTCTGAGACCATCAAGTCCAACCCTTGACCCAGCATCACTTTGAATACTAAATCATGACACTGAGTGCCACATCCAGTTTCATCTTAAAAACCTCTAGTGATGGTGAATCCACCACCTCTCTAGTCAGGCCATTCCAATGCCTAATTACTCTCTAAAGAATTTCTAATATCCAACCTGAGCCTCCCCTGGCAGAGCTTAAGCCTGTGCCCTCTTGTCCTACTGCTGATTGCCTGGAAGAAGAGACCAACCCTCACCTGTCTACACCCTCCTTTCAGGTAGTTGTAGAGAGTGATAAGGTCTCCCCCGAGCCTCCTCTTCTCCAGACTAAACAATCCTAGCTCACTCAGCCTCTCCTCATAGGACTTGTACTCAAGTCCCTTCACCAGCCTTGCTGCTCTTCTCTGGACCTGCTCCAGCACCTCAATATCTTTCCTGAACTGAGGGGCCCAGAACCGAACACAATACTCAATGTGTGGCCTCACCAGCACTGAGTACAGGAGAAGGATCACTTCCCTTGTCCTGCTGGCCACAATATTTTTGATACAGGACAGGATCCTGTTGGCCTTCTTGGTCACATGGGCACACTACCAGCTCATGTTCAGCCTCCTGTCAGTCCAAACCCCCAGGTCCCTTTCTGTGGGAATACACTGTGAAATACCCCCCAGAGAAAGACAGCACTGAAAGGCACCCTGAATTCTACAAGCCACCTGCATGAGAGACTTGTTGCAGTTTAAAGTTAATGCATGTTCTCTGTACGGTTTTGAGTGCAGAAAAGCAGTGCCATGGAAAGGGACCTGGGGGTCCTGGTCGATGGCAAGTTGAATATGAGTCAGCAGTGCCCTGGCAGCCAGGAGGGGCAACTCTGTCCTGGGGGGCATCAGGCACAACATCACCAGCCAGTCATGGGAGGGGATTATCCTGTTCTGCTCTGCAGTGGGGCAGCCTCACCTTGAAAATTGTGTGCAGTTTGGGGTGCCATAATATAAGAAATATATTAAGCTCTTAGAGAGTGTTCAAAGGAGGGCAACAAAGATGGTGAAGGGCCTTGAGGGGAAGCCATATGACAAGTGGCTGAAGGCACTTGGTCTTGTCAGCCTAGAGGAGACTAAGGGGAGACCTCATTTCAATCTCCAACTTCCTGATGGGAAGAAGGGGCTGGCACTGATCTCTTCTCTGTGGTGACCAGTGACAGAACCTGAGGGAATGGCCTGAAGTTATATCAGGGGAGGTTTAGGTTAGGTATTACAAAGAGATTCTTCACCCGGAGGGTAGCTGGGTACTGAAAGAAGTTCCTCAGGAAAGTGGTCACAACACCAAGTCTGGCAGAGTTGAAGTGTTTGAACGATACTCTCAGGCATATGGTATGACTCTTGGAGATGGTTCCATGCAGGGACAGGAGTTGGACTTGATGATCCTTGTGAGTCTCTTGGCATATTCTATGATTCTTCATCTAACCAATTCCTAAATCATTGAATGGGCTATCCATCAAATCCATATCTTCTCAATTTAGGGAGAACGATGTTGTGGAACATCATGTCAAAGACATAACAGAAGTCCAGATGGATGATATTCATGGCTTTTCCTTTGTCCATTTTTGCAGGAACTCCATAATATGTTTACTCTCACAAGGAAATCTCCCCTTTGATCACATACAGTCAGTGCTCTGCAGTCCAGTGCAGTACTGTTAGAATTCCAGGGCTGCAGGAATGGGCATGTAGCAGTGAGCTCATTATCCATATCATCCCAGTGAACCATCTTCTCACTTCCTTACACAAAACTCACCCAGAAATCAGAGGCTGGATAGTTTTCTAAATAAGTGTGAACAACAGGAGCAGCAGGATCAACATCTGTGAGAAATTAGATTTTTTTAATTGCCTTAAAACATTGCTACTGAATAAGCCTCCTGCCTCTGAAGATAATTGAATAATGAATATAAGGATATTGAAGATATAGGCTGAGGGGAGGACTCCAAAGCCCACAAACTGTTAGCTTTATGGAGGTCTGGAGTCAAGCCTCTGGTGTGTGATGCTCAACTCCTATGAGCCAGGCCATGTCAAAGGCTGGAGCCAGACCCCCTGTGCACACACCCACCACTACACCAATGGAGGCCTCACTGTTAGCAGCGGTGCCTCTGAAGCATCCCCACGCCCAAGACTAAACGACTGTGCAAAACCCAGCACCTCCAGCCTCTGAAAAACCATCATGGCTGCATAAAAACAGCACCCCTCCAACAAACACATGGGGAATATACCAGAAAGGTTTCTTAGGGCATATAAATGCATCTGACTTTATAATTCACTGCTTTCTTTCCCCCACTGTGGCCTGACAGACCAAGACCAAGACAGACCAATACTATCAACAGCAATCCAGTTTGTCAGAGACCTCTGGGTGGTGAATATAAACTCTTACTTTTTTTTTCTCTCATTTTTCCCTTACATATTTTAACGCCTATTTTCTCTCTCTCTTTCTTTCTTTCTTTCTTCTCCCTTATACATTTTCTTGGGTGATATATTTATGCTTTTATATTCCTATATTTCTATAGGTAATAATCAAAATTGCTACATATTTTGTTTTCTTTTGCAAACAAATTGTTTTAAACAAACCCTATATGCATCTGTAAACACTGATCATCTACTATTTATTTACTTTAATTCAGACCAATGGATTTATTAGTCAGAAACAAAAGACATTTTTGCCTTGCAGGGCAGAGTGTAACAACAACCTTTTCAGATGTGAGAGTTCATTGTCTGACTGTTGCAATGCCCTGGGAAATACCTTCTCTCTCGCCGCTTCTGGACCTGTCTTCTCCACCTCAAAATACTAAGCAGTCATTGAATTCCCTCATCCTTATAGTAGCTCAAAACCATGCCATCTAATCTGTTCCTGTCACCCAAAACACAGCTCATATACCTTATCACTGCTGTTACTTGGGACAAAACAGTGCACGGTGTAACTCACAAATGCGGGGCTTTATGGACACAAAACACAGGTCATAGCATGGGAACCAGGGACTCCTAGCAAGAACTACAGCATTTTCTCACGAGAAGCAAAGAAGGTGTGAGCTGAGTTGTAGAAGACAAGCATCCTTTGGGATGAGAAATTCTCATGTGCAGTCAAGGGATTTTGTGCTCAAGGGGGTTTATTGGTCTGCACTGGTACAGGCAACAACAACAAAAAAAAAGCCTGTGGTCAAACGGCAGCCCCACTGGTCAGAGGTAAGCAGTCCATCAGTCCAGCTGGTGGTGCCTGTGGAAAAATGTATTTAAGTAAGGATAAAAACATCTTTCACCAGTTTTGAGAGAGAAAAGTGAGAAAAATATGTTAGCATCAGCTCTACAGACACCAAGGTCAGTGCAGGAGGGCAAGTAGGGGCTTCAGGTGCTGGAGCAGAGGGCTCCCTGCAGCTTGTGGTGTAGACCAGGAGAAGCATCCCATGCAGCACCCCACACCACATCAATTGGACATGTTCAGAAGGAAAACTGCAGCCTGTGGAGAGGACTTCACACAGGAGCAGGTTTTCTGGCAGGACCTGTGAATCCATAGGGGATCCATGCTGAAGCAGTCAGTTCCTGAAGAACTGTGTCCCATGTGATTGACCCACACTAGAGCAGTTCTTGTAAGACTGCAGTCCACAGAAAGAAGCCATGCTGGAGAAGTTCATGAAGGATTGTATCCTGTGGGAGGGATCCTATGCTGAATAAAGGCAACAGTGGAAGGAGCAAGAATTATCAGAGAGGAATTATTAGGAACTAACTACAAACCCACATTCCTCATCCTTCTGCACTGAGAGGTAGAAGAGTCAGGAGGCAAGAAGTGAAGCTGAACATGTGGGGTTGGAGGGGAAATTGTTTTAGGTTTTGTCTTTGTTTCTCACCATTATGCTCTTCTTTCAATAGGCAATAGATTAATTTTCCCAAAGTCAAGTCTGGTTTGCATGTGTTTGTAGTTGGTAAGTGATCTTGTCCTTATCTCAACCCCCAGACTTCTTCTTATTCTTTCTTATGATGTCAACCCTTCACAGTAAATAATTACTCTTTGCCTGAACCACCAAAAAATACTGTTGATGTTTAGATAAAGGGATGGCAACACACTTCTTTGTGTTTTTCAGGAAAATCCACGGACATCCTACAATTGTCTTTTAGAAATCCCTTGCAAAAATGGCAGCAAGGAAAGTTTCTAACTTGGCTAAACTGCAACTGTCCTGTACTACCCTGTATATTTGTTTTACTATACAGACAGCCATCTAGAGTAATTTCCTACCTCTTCCTACATAGAGTAATTTCTCATCTAGAATAATTTTCTACTTATTTTGACACAACAGGAATCCAGGACCACATTACTTTGAAAGAGTGTGGATTTTATGTCATACATTGATGAAAGTCAAATGCTTCTGTATTTCTGCTACTCATCTGAACAACAAGAAAATTGACCATTTAAGGTAAAACTAGTCAGCATACATTTGATCTCACAGAAAGTAATGTTTTTGTTAAGAAGGCTAGAAAATGTTCTTACTGGAAGCAACTTATGTCTAACATTGCTTAAAGAAAGTTGCACTGAAACTACTACAGCAATTATCTCAGCAAGAGTACAGTTTTAGCTAATCAGCATCAGGCAGTGTGACATAATTAGTTCATATGCTACCTCTTTGTTTCCAGTGTATTCTGCAAGCCCATGTCAATGTACAGGTTGCGTAAGTCCTACTAAAGGAAAAAATATGGATTACTTTATGCTGTTGTTATTTGGACACTTCCTCACACACTCAGAAACTCATGCAGATGCTCACGGACATAGGCCTGTTGTATCACTGACCACATGAGTTGTGGTTTCTTAGATTTTCATAAAGGCCCTTGTGGGCCAGATTGCATCTCCCATGCAGTCTGCAGTCAGAGAGCAGCGGGCTGTTAGCCAACAGAAAGACAACACTGCATCAGAGCTGAACAGAGTGGTATTCCCAAGAAACAGCTTGCTACAGAGGGGAAATCCATCCTAATTGAATTAATAGGAGAGAAATATTTAGGGTTGTTTGAACAGTACAGAATATTTCAAAGGCACTTGGTCTGACGCTATATGAAACATCAACATATTGTATCTCAGACAAACAGAAAGTTTGCTGCTGCAATGCTGTTTTGTAGAAACTGTACTTCATAATGTAAAACCATTTAAAAAGTTCTGACTTGCTTCTTTGGCCAAGAAGAGTATTGTTTTCCTTCTCGTGACTATGTTTTGAACTCTATAAATATCAACTTTGACTTTTAAGATAATATCACTTTAAAATTCTAGTTAAAGCCAGCAAGAGCTGAGAGAGCTCTGCGTAGGCCTTTTAATTCTAGATTAGCCAAGTCATCAATTTAAAACAGGAATGGAACAAATAAATATGACAAAGTAGAAGTGAAAAATTGTCTTTCAGATATACTCTGCCATTTATTCAAAACAGACCAAGCAGAAGACCTGTTTCCTTAATACGGAACAGTAGTTGGGTCAGGTCCATTAAGGGAAATTGATTTCAGCAAACTTGGGAAAAAAAAGTAATTTCTAAAAAAAAGGCATGTGGAATCACTTGTCACTCCCTCCTCTTCCTTTTCAAATCTGCTTCAGACAAAAATCTTTCAGGAGCATTTAAACATAGTTTTAAACATAACTTCCTTGTGTCTGGTTCCAACAGAATTCTTCATGCTCTACTTCTGATTAAAGGATCTGTTTTCTTCAGGTTTGCACAAACACCATGAGTTTCAGATTCCAGTTCTAATTCCATCAGCTACTACTGGTCTCCTTGTTATTCTTCACCTCCTGTAAAAGAAATTACTATCTCACATGAATCACTTATTTAATGCCAAAATTCAGTTAAAACAATTGCACCAGAAGGAACAAAAGCTGAAGATCTCAAAGTCATTTGAAACAGAACTATGACTAAGGGCTACAGCTCCATTTTGCCTATGAAAAGGTGTTACAATTGGCTTTTTTAATCACTGAGTCTGGTTCTGTAAAGAAAGAGTGAAGAGCTTTACTCCATTTATTAATATTCACAGAACTGTGAATTCAGTTTCAATTTCAGTGGCTGGTAAAGGAGTTTAGCATCTTGTGAAGTCGAAAGTTTTTTCGGCCCCATAGGCAGAGATGATTTTGGGTAGGAAACCAAAACTGCAAATAGGATCGAGGAACAAGTAATTTCAATACAAGTTTACACTTGTAATCGTATTTTCCCACATGAGAAGTTATAGAGTGTTTATCTGCTTAATGGTGTTTGAAGCACTTCAGTTCCTCCTCAAATAGCTGGTCATCAGTGGGATGTCTGCCCAATGAAGGGCTTGAGAATCACTATTCAAACACTGTGCAGGGAAACACATATGTTACTAATATGAGATGATGTATACTGTGTTGTTCTGCTATAAAACATACAGACTGTGTTTTGTTTCAGAGATATCCATGCTAGCTCTAAGTCTAGCTGAAATTCAAGGTGTCTTTTGGCCAGGCAGAGATCTGCAGGAGTACATCTGTTCTGTTGGAAGTCTGGACTTTGCTCCTAGCAGCAGTGGAAAAGTCACTTTTCTTTCTAAGCGTGCTTTCTTCATACAGTTGCCTAGTTGGATTGCAGGTAACCTGGGGCTGGGTTTACATCACCATTCAGGTGGTAGTTTTTAGCAATAGTTTTAGCTGCAATCTATCCTTTCTAATTCAAATAGGGTTTTTTCACAAAGTATGAAGCTATTTCAAGCTGAGATGAAAACTTTGGTTTTCACAGAATTACAGAATGGGTAGAGTTGCAAAGGACAACACTGGGTTATCTCTCCTCAAGCAGGGGCATCCTAAGACACATTGCACAGAATTGTGTCCAGGCAATTCTTTAATTTCCTCAGTGAGGGAGATTCCACAGCCTCTCTGGGAAATCTGTTTCAATGCTCAGTCAACCACACAGTAAAGTTGCTCTTCCTCATGTTCAGGTAGAACTTACTGTGCATCAGCTTCTGCTCATTGCCTCTTGTCCTATTGTTTGGCACAACTAAGAAGACCCTGGCTCCATCCTTTGACATTCAGCCTTCAGATACTTACAGGCACTGATGAGGTCCCCTTTCTGTCATCTCTTCTCAAGGCTGAACAGGCCCAACTCCCTCAGCCTTTTTTTGTGTGTGTATGCCACAACAGCTGTAAAGAATGCAGGAGTGTCATGTTAAATGCAAACCATTTAATCCATTTACATTATGCTACCATGCCAATTATTTGGGCCTAATACCCAAAAAAGTATAATTAGCAGCATTATTGCAAATAGCAGAAACTTTTGCTGGGCAGTGGCTTTTTGCTAAAACCCTGAAGAGTAATTTTAAAAGAACTTTTGTTGGGGGGGCAGGAGGTGGTTGCATTTTTTTTTTAATTTCTGTGTGTCAGCTTGCTCATAATCCTCTGAATAGGAAACAAATGCAATAGACCACATAAAATTACACCCTGTAAATATCTGGGAGGTAGGAAATCAGCTGGAGAAGAGCTTTGGCCAAAGTGAAGTTGTCAGTTCCAGAATTCTCCCCATGGAAGAAATATTCTGATCCAAAAGATGGTCTTCTGACAACATTTAGTAAAAAACCTCTAATTCTGCCCAAACTCTCCAAGACAGTCATTGCCGTACATACTGCACCGTATCAGCCTCAGCTAAACATACAATGCCTAGGAAATTTCCACCTTTTGTTAGACCAACATAAATCCACAGGAGAGTTTAACCAGTGAAGCCACTTACTCTTACATAAGATTATCCATACAATACCCTTTTATAGCATATATATTCCATGAGTGTTTCTAACAGTATTGTTACACAGCTAAAAGAAAAATTTGAGAGAATGCACCTTTATTCTGCCAGTATGTATTTTACAGATAATGCCTTTCAACTAAATTGCTAGGATACATATGTGAAGAAAAATAAAACAGGCAGAACTCTGCTCAGTGAATGTTTTATATCCCTAGAGCTCTGTTTTACAGTCATAGAAAAGCCTCAGAAGGAAGAAAATGTTTTAAGGAAACAACACTACAGTCTTTTCCTTTTTGCTTCAGAAAAATGTTGGCAACATACTCAAAACAGTTCTCTGGAAATACTTAACTCTTGCCCGTCTTTTTTCACCATGAGCACCACAAAGAAAGGCACCTTTTAATATTTTATTTGAACTTATTTGTGCTTTATTTGGCAAATGCTCTGACACAGATGGATGATCATTGAAAGAGCTGATGACAGGTACCAATCAAGATATATAGGTTCAAATTAAAGTGGAGTAATTTACATTGACACTATGCAGGACAAGTGCACACACAAGGCAAAACCCCAGTCACAGTTTTCAGAGTATCCAGGAAACTTGTTTGTATTAGTATTACTGTCATAACTTTCTCTAACCGGAAAAGTATTTCCTGTGAAATGTTACAAGTAGCATAAGAAATACCTTCCTCCAAGTCCGATTTACTAAGTACAAGTCTATTGTACTGTTCAGAACACACAGTTTTCCATATAAATTTAGGGTGGTGCTTTTTTCAGCCTTTAAAATCGGTGCTGGGGAAGGAAATCATCACTGATTTAATCTGATAACTGCTTTATTTTTGGCATAGCAACACTGAATTTTAGCCCAAACTGGTAGCTATGTTGTATTTTTAGAACAGATATTGGTCGTCAAGTGATTTCAGGGGTTGTGTGCATGCATACAAGGGTAGATTTTGTTGGTTTTTAGAAATTTTTTTTTCTCATTTTAAGTCCAAATCAGATAAAGTTAGTTTACTGTGACTTCATTTCAGTGGTTTAAAGGGAGAAAGAATTACATAACCTTCATGCTAAAATTAGACATTTGCTTTGTATATCATAGAGTGCACTCTCTATCATTAAGCAATCAATAACTAAGAAGCAATTGAATAACAAATTAAAGATTCAAATTTTCTTATAAACTCCCAAACATCTCCTTACCGTTATTTGAGTAATTGTAATTAAAATGACCTTCTGCTTATGCTTTGGTAAAGGTAAGGCCAAAGTTAAAATAGCAGCAAGAGACTTGTTGGGAACCATTGATAAGAGTTTCAACTACATGTATTTTTAATGAGGAGACTAATCAGCCATCCAGACATGAACAAAACATATAAACTTCTGTTGGAAGCTTAGCAAATCATGACTAAAAACATTGTTATTATTGGAATTACTGAAACTATGGCTTTCAAAAGTTCATTTATGCTAAATCACAGCCATATTTCACTATCAGTAGTGCTTACTGTACTCATTAAGTCCTTTCTTAGAATTAGAAATTCAGACGTGGCCTCATGTGGCTTTGGTAGTACCAGATGTTCACATAAAAACTGCAGGATTCATTTGCTCATTTTTGTTTATTTAGGGCTCTCCTCCTTCCCTCATGTCACATTTCAACAAGTGTAGCTATACTTTCTTCATCTCAAGGTTTCAAAAATAATTCAACCTCAGGCAAAGCTCATGCACACGTCTTAAGGCTGGCAGGAGAAAGACAAGTTAGGAGTGAATCATGACAGAAACATATGGATAACTGATTGGAGGGCTCAGGGTAGGGTTACAGATCAGGCTTCCCAAATGCTTTTCCTCTGTAGGTTTCACAGACGTTCACAGATGTTAAAAACAATTACTCATCCTGAATAACTTGACACACATTAAATGTACATTAGATGTCTTTCCCAAGACTTCATAGTAAGCTGCACTTGACAAGAGTTGAATGAAGCCAGGCCATAAGATTTTCAGTGCCAGGCACTTTACTCCAGCATGTCATAGCCCTTCAAAGCATTGCTGATTATTGTATTTGAGCAGGCTAAATGTTGTGTAATGAAGTGTGTGTGTGTGGTAGTTTTGACCTTGGCAAAATGCCAAGTGTTCACCTAGTCAACAACAGCCCCCTCTCCCCCCACCCCCACTTTCTATATCCACTAATACAGAAACATAGGGCCTACTGTAAGAAACTAAAGCCTGGCCTAACTAAACCTATCACAATGTGGCATCAAAGACTCCTGAAGTTGGGTTTTAAAACTCATTTAGCGCTATGCCTAAATAAATAACAATATTTGTGAATACTCTACAGCAGGTAAATTTTGCCATAGACATCAGTGGAACAGTCTTTCTCCTCTCTTTCAGGTGAGACAAAATTCAGCAGAAAAGCCTGTTTCTCTAACCAGAATTATTCTCCTTTCTCCACTCCCTTTTCCTTAATCTTACCAATTTCATGCTTCCTATGCTTTCTTTCAGCATCTTTAAACCACATAAGCCCTTACAGCTTTGAGAGGGGTATTTTGCCCTCCCATTTCTAAAGGCAGCTGTCCCAAATGCTGCCTTCTCAGCTGCAGCAAATGCTCTACTTTCTCTCTAATTGCCCTGTGCTTTAAATACTCTCTTAAAACTGTGCTCCTCTTGGGCTAAACAAGAATGATGTGACCAGCACATTCTTAACACCTCTCTTCAGGACTTAGACCTGTCTTGGAGCAAGAAATAAAGTGCTTATCAACAGTGGGGTTGAGACTCAGATCTGGATGCCTGCTCTCCTCTTCAAACTTGAACTTACTCTAGCTTTCTTCATTTCCTTTCTGGTGCTTTTCCTGAAGTCAGATTAATTGACATTAAGATGAATGAAGGATGGATTCATACTGTCTGTGGACAGTATCTACAAGGTCCTGTGTTTCTACCTTACTGTGAGTAACTCTGCTAAACACTGGAAACACTTAACCTTCCCATGGAGCTGTGGACGCAAGGAAAGGTGAGAGAAGACCAGCTCTGAGTCACTTCTGCAGGTACTTACTGGCTGGGTCAGGTATCCTCTGGATGTGTCATGTTGCCCCTAAGGATTATATGCAGTAAAGGTCTGTAACAGCACTCTCCAAAAAGCAGTCTGTGTGTATAATAGGAGTGACAGAGTGAGAATGAGATAGTACAGAGCCTGTTACAGGTGTTCTTCCTATTGGCAGCTCCTTCCACACAAGAAGTTTACCCAGGCATTGCATCCTGCATATTTTCATTTTCATGACCCTATTCCCCTGGGAAAGGAAAAGATGGCAGGGAGGGATGTGGTGGGGTGGGGGAAGGAAAGCATCTTCTCATGTTTTCTTTCTTACTGAGTACCAGATCCAGGCTCTCCCATGTGGTAAAGGAAAGGTTATAAATAATAATAATGTCTCACAGGGTTTTCAGTCTTCATTAAAAGATGCAAGAGGATATGTTAGCTGCAGGACAGACAGAAGATGTAAACATAACATGGGAAGATTTTGTGTTTATATATAGTTAAGCAGGCTTTCCTGAAAGGCTTGGAAGTCACTCCAATATAGAAACAAAGACAGTTTATTGCCTACAAATATTAACATAAAAGAGATTATTTTCTTGTACAGCTTTCCACAGTTACCTGAAGCAGATATTGCTTCCCATAGCAACATGTTCTGAAATGAAAGTGAGAACTCGCCCCTTCCTGTTTTCAGCAACATTTGTAATATCTTGGCTGCTCTTTAAACATCATTTATTCATATCAGGAAAAGAAAAAAGACATCCTTTTGTTAAAATGGGATTAGATCAGCTCTCAGCCACTAAGATATCAAATTCTAGGATCTGTTCTACAGAGTGAGAGTATCACATTTATGTATATATCACTGATAAAAATCAGACTAATATTTAGCCAAATATTTTATCTAAGGGCCTGGATATAGAGAGGAGAGGCAGACAACACCATTCTACTACTCCAATAACTTTAACAAGTGGAAAATCAGTGCAAACAAGTGCAAAAATACAGATACCCATTTCACTTTTGCTTGCAGAAGTCAGAGGAAATTCCTCTGTATGCTGGAAGTCTCATATGTTGCCATCCTCATGAGACTTGACAAGCTCTATTTTGCCTCTTTCTCAGATGTTTTTATCCACTATTTTTTGCTTATCCTTGAGGAAAAAGACAAAAAGAAGCAGGTAAGGTAAGTGATAAGGCCTGGCTTAATTTAGTCTTCAATGTAAAAATATGTCTCAGTAGTACGAGAAATATCAGAGAGAGAAGGAACAGGGGAAAATGGAAGCATTAACTTGGAAATTAGAGATTAATGGCTCTTTATCCAATGCAATAAAATTTTAAAAATACTATAACAGTACCTATTCTGTGCTGCACAGGTATCATTTTACCTTCAGAGGTGCTGAGCAGAGGGCTTTTGTTCCCCTTGGTCAGCTGAAGACACTCACTTTACTAAGAAAAAGTGTCAGGAAAAGAATATAACTGTTACTGTGAGAGGAAACCTATTTCAACTCTCGTGTTTACAGCTGCACCCCAAGAGAACAATAGTGAGATTTATTTCTTTTATAAGTCTCAATTTTATAAAGAATAAAACAGTCCTGTTAAGGAAAGCTGTGAGCACAAATATTGTCTAGGAGGATGGAAACACAAAAGAGAGAGAGGAAAAGAAAGGACAAGAGAGCAAGAATGCACATGTACTGATGATAGGAGAAAATAAACATGTTTCCACTTAGTATTTAATTTCTTTTGGGTAAAGAATAAAGAAAGAATGATAAGAACTCCAATATTCTAAATAAAAAAACTGAGTAAGAAGCACCTACTAGCTGTATGTAAAGCACAAGAACCAGGCATCCAGGCAGACAGTCCACCTGTGTTTGGGCATCTCACAGTGCCTTTGCAAAACCAGGTCCAAAGCAGTGATTTTGTTTTCCAATGGCCTGACACTTCAGCCTTATATCTTACTTTTAATCTGTGTTTTGCTCTTGCCGTGGTACAAGCAACTGTGAATTACCATCTGCTCATGTTGCTCTGGCTGCATGCACGTGAGGCAGATACGTATGCCTTGGAGCCTCACCCCACCCCAGAGACACAGGCATATGCATTGATCAGCAGTCAAGGATGCAGAAATGGGGATCAAGAATGCTGGGATGCATTTTGTGTCTTGACGACAGTCAGTACCTGGGCAAGGTGCATCAATGCTCTTTCTTTTCTGCTTTTTTAAAAAACCTTCTGTATAAAGCCTTTCTGAATAGATGGGCTTTCGGTTATGGCCGGTGACTCCCCAAAATGAGCCTCATTCCTGTTTGTAACTGCTTGTGCTACTGGGGTGGTTGTGAAGAGCTGTTGTTCCCTATCAGTGACCCAGCACTCAGTATCGTGTCTCTGCAGGCAACCCAGAGAGATTCCCGTGCCTGGGGAGCAGATCAAGTGACAGGAAATCACATTCAATGCAGTGACCATGTTAAGTCTGCAAGGAACATCTTACCCCCAGTTTGCTGTTTTGCAGCTGAGACAAGCAAGTCTGTTTCTCAGCTGAGAAAACAGAACAGCCATCCTAGTGATTATAAATAAAAACTAAGGAAACAGAAAAAATGAAAAGAAAAGCCCAGCAATCAGAAAAACCACTAAGTACACAGCATATCCTACCAAGAGAGATTCTCCCTGTATTTATTTCACTAATGCACAACCAGATATGGTATATTTATGCTGCTCCCACTGGTCTGCAAAGTTGTTGTCTGGAGATGGGGGAGGAGGGAGAGAAATTATGCTATTTTGTGAGAAACACATAAAATTAACTGCTGGGGTACATTCTCAAATACTGCATTAGAAATAAAAATTAATTCCTTTAATTTGTTAAATCTGTTTTTCCAGTGGGTATGTCCTTCACCACCTACCCTAAACCACCAGTTTTAGTTTTCTTTGACAATGGTTTTGGCATGTCAGTTCAGAAACATCAGTGTTCCAAAGCGGCAGAAATTACACATTTTGGTTGTAACAGAGTGCTCAATCAGGAAATTTTTTATTTCAAATCTGCTGTGGAAGGATCAAATCTTTCAGTCATTCCATGTTTCAGTTTCCCTGCCTGTAAACAGAGAATCAGCTATTTTTAAATTGATGTGAGAAGCCAAGATTGACTTTTCTGTGTACAAAACCAAAATACTGGGTTTTGAAATGTGATCAGTTATCCCTTTCTGTTATTAGAGATTACATCTTATGATCTGAAAGACATAAATATCTGTGTAAAGGTGTTTAGATGCTAAGTAAGAAGTATCATAACCCACTGTTATTTTTATGTGAGGCATCTGAAAAGAAACTCGTATTTCAAAAGGAAGGTAGAGCATTTGAAAACACATGCTAGCCATACTTTCTCCTAGGTCTCCTATTCCTACGTGTATATTGAATATAGAATAACTACAAAGGAGCAAAAATGGGGACAAGTGAAAGAAATTGATATACAACTGAAGTCAAGAAAGCTTCACGCTGATTTCAACATATCCAGCTTATAACTTTTTACATTTAATGAGAATCATTTGAGCATCATTTTTGATTTTACAAATGAAAGGATGAAAGCACAGCTAAACATTTCGGGAACAGTTTTATTTTCTTAAGCAAATGAGTGAATGATCACCAAATTATTACAAAGATGTAGTATTATTGTTAAAGCAATTTTGAAAAGAGAATAATCTTACTTATTCTTTGCATTATTTTCATTGTTGCCTTTTCCTTTCATTTCCTCCTTATATCATTACCCACAGACGTCGGCAAAAGTGTTAAAGTCAGTATTTCCATATGCAGAAAAACACATCTTGTAATTTAACTTTTTTATCTCTACTTGTCTGCCACCAGTTTTCAGAGAATGAAAAGAGGAGATGATCACAGTGTTGGCTTTGTTTCTATTAAACATCCGTTCTCAGATGCTTGGCCCTCTGATGTTTTAATGTATGCAGTAAAAAGGCTCTGGTCCCAAAAAGCAGGAAATTGTTGAAATCTTTGGGAAAATGTTTAGTCTCTGAACTTGCCACTAATAGTAGTATAATAAAAAGACTACAGAATAAATTTGTATCTACCTACACTCATACAAAGGGATAGCAATGAAATTAAATCAAATCAGGAATGGGTTGGGCTTCAGAACGTTGACCACTCTGGTGATAACAGATCCTATAACAAATGCAGTATCCAGATTTCCATGTTTGGAACAGATGCTTTCTATTTCTGAGAAGGAACAAGGGCCAATACCCAAACCCCCTCCCCAAATTTTAGGCCTGTTTGCTCAATCTTTATCATTAAGCATGTTCTGTTTTCTTTACCAGGACTTGGTCATCACTGAGTTCGCTGTACCATAGCCTAGAGCCAATCATAGAATCATAGAATCATAGAATCGATTGGGTTGGAAAAGACCTCCAAGATCATCGAGTCCAACCCTTGGTCCAACTCTAGTCCATTTACTAGATCATGGCACCCAGCGCCACGTCCAATCTGCATTTAAAAATCTCTAGGGATGGTGAATCCACCACCTCTCTGGGCAGCCCATTCCAATGCCTGATTACTCTCTCTGGAAAGAATTTTTTTCTGATATCCAACTTAAATTTCCCCTGGCAGAGCTTAAGCCCGTGCCCCCTTGTCCTATTGCTGAGTGCCTGGGAGAAGAGACCAACCCCCACCTGGCTAGAACTTCCCTTCAGGTAGTTCTAGACAGTGATGAGGTCACCTCTGAGCCTCCTCTTCTCCAGGCTAAACAACCCCAGCTCCCTCAGCCTCTCCCCATAGGACTTGTGCTCCAGTCCCTTCACCAGCCTTGTTGCTCTTCTCTGGACCCGCTCCAGCACCTCAATACCCTTTCTGAACTGAAGGGCCCAGAACTAAACACAGTACTCAAGGTGTGGCCTCACCAATGCAGAGTACAGGCGAAGGATCACTTCCCTGGTCCTGCTAGTCACGCTATTTTTGATACAGGACAGGATCCCATTGGCCTTCTTGGCCACCTGGGCACACTGTTGACTCATGTTGAGCTTCCTGTCAATTAGTACTCCAAGGTCCCTTTCTGCCTGGCTGCTCTCCAGCCACTCTGTGCCCAGCCTGTAGCGCTGCAGGGGGTTGTTGTGGCCAAAGTGCAGGACCCGGCACTTGGCCTTATTGAACTTCATCCCATTGGAATCAGCCCATCTCTCAAGTCTATCCAGATCCCTCTGCAGAGCCCTCCTGCCTTCCAGCAGGTCGACACTCCCTCCCAACTTGGTGTCATCAGCAAATTTGCTGATGATGGACTCAATTCCCTCATCGAAATCATCAATAAAGATGTTAAACAGGACTGGGCCCAACACAGACCCCTGGGGAACACCACTGGTGACTGGCCGCCAGCTGGATGCAGCTCCATTCACCAGCACTCTCTGGGCCCGACCCTCCAGCCAGCTCCTAATCCAGGAGAGGGTACACTTGTCCAGGCCATGGGCTACCAGCTTTTCCAGGAGTATATTATGGGAGACAGTATCAAAGGCCTTGCTGAAGTCCAGATAGACCACATCCACAGCCTTCCCCTCATCCACCAGGTGGGTCACCTGATTATAGAAAGAGATCAGGTTGGTCAGACAGGACCTGCCCCTCCTAAACCCATGCTGGCTGGGTCTAATCCCTTGTCCACCCTGAAGGTGCTGTGTGATTGCACTCAGGATGAACTGCTCCATAACTCTGCCAGGCACGGAGGTCAGGCTGACAGGCCTGTAGTTGCCAGGGCCAGCCTTGCATCCCTTTTTGTGGATTGGGATGACATTCACCAACCTCCAATCATCTGGGACCTCCCCAGAGAGCCAGGACTGTTGGAAGATGATGGAGAGTGGTTTGGCAAGCTCTTCTGCCAGCTCCTTCATCACCCTGGGATGGATCCCGTCTGGTCCCATGTCGCAGCCTTGGTCTCTTTGGGAAGGGACCAGACCAGCGACGGG
>JAJPCS010000369.1:3659244-3800307 GCA_021164005.1 Willisornis vidua nigrigula | reverse complement strand
CGTCTCAGCAAGAAGCCCCAGCAGAGTAGCAAGTAAAAGCAGCTTCCGTCTCGGCCGCACACCGCTCCCGTGTTCCACCGAGCTAAGAATGGAAAAAAACGTCCCCAAAACCAAAAGAGACAAACCTGCCCCCACCCAGGTGCTCAGCAGTTAACTGCTCCCTTTTGTTAACTGCTGGCATGGGCAGTTAGTGGCAGGGGAGAGAATTTACATAATAATCCCAAACTAGAACACCCTCTCTGTTTGTAAACAGTAGGTCTAGCAGGGCCTTCCCCCTGGTAGGCTCATTTACCAGTTGATGAAGGAAATTGTCCTATACACTCCAGGAACCTCCTTGACTGCCTCTTCTCTGCAGTATGAAGCTCCCAGCAGATATCTGGCAGGTTAAAGTCACCCACAAGAACAAGGGCTGGAGATTTTGAGACCTCTGCCAGCTGCTTGTCGAATAATTCATCCCCTTCATCATCCTGGTTGGGCGGTCTGTAACAGACACCCACAAGGGTGTCAGCCTTGTTGGCCTTCGCCCTGATTCTGGCCCACAGGCACTCAACCTTGTCACTGCTGACCTCACCTTCAACAGAGTCAAGAGATTCTCTAACATATAAAGCCACCCCTCCATCTCTCCTTCCCTGCCTGTCTTTTCTGAAGAGCTTGTAGGCCCCCATAGCAGCACTCCAGTCATGTGATTCATCCCACCACGTTTCTGTGACAGCAACTATGTCATAGTTTTCCTGCTGCACTATGGCTTCCAGCTCCTCTTGTTTGTTTCCCATACTGCATGCATTGGTGTACATGCACTTCAGCTGGGCCATTGATTTCATTCTCAACTCGGGCTCTACGCCCTTAGGCCTATCTCTGGAGAGCCCAGTTGCTGTCCCTTCCCCCTTCAAACGTAGTTTAAAGCCCTCCTAACTAACCCTGCCAACTTATGGGCTACTTTTGCCCTTCCTAGATAAATGAAGCCCATCTGCTTTGACGAGACTGGGCAACACAGAGTTTGCGCCATGATCAAAAAACCCAAAATTTTGACGATAGCACCATCCCCTAAGCCACCTATTGGTAAGCTGGGCTTTCCTAAACCTCTCTTCATTCATCCCGGCTAGCACAGGAACTGAGGCAATTACTACCTGTTCTCCTGTTCCCTGAAGAGATCGGGTGAGTGCCTTGAAATCTTTTTTAATTACTCTGGTACTCCTTTTATTAATGTCATCACTTCCAACCTGGACAACCAACAGTGGGTAATAGTCTGAGGGTTGGATAAGTTTAGGAAGTCTTTTGGTAATATCCCTCACCCTGGCCCCGGGAAGGCAGCAAACTTCCCTGTGGGATGGGTCTGGCCGACATATAGGGCCCTCAGTTCCCCTCAGAAGGGAGTCACCGATTACAACAACCCTTCTCTTTTTCCTCTTACCTGTAGTCGTAACCCGTCCGGTAGACTGGGGGTAACCAGAAGATCTTGTAGATAGATCCTCCTCCTGTCCTCCAACAGACTGTCTGAGTCCAGGGCCATATACCTGTTTTTTAAGGGCACCCTGGTAGGTGAAAGGGGTCGAGAGGGGGTGGTTTTGCCTCTAGGACCAGGCATCTGTTTCCATTCATCCCCATCCCTATGGTCTGTTCCTTCTGCCTGATGGCAGGAGGGGCTGGGCTTCACCACCTCCTGCTGGGCTTCCTTAGGAGTGGAAAGGGTGAGACTCCACCAGTCAATTTCCCTTTCACTCTCCCTTATGTTTCTAAGCCTATCGACCTCTTCCTTTAGCTCTGCCACCAGACCCAGCAAATCGTTCACCTGCTCACATCGTATGCAGGCGCTTCTCATACTGTCCCCTGGTATTAGGTCCAGGCTCAGACAGTCTATGCAGCCAGAGGCCTGAGTGGCTGCATCCTTTTTAGAGGGTTCTGTCTGTACTGAGATCCCTCTACTGGTAACAGGAGCAACAGCTTTCATTTTTTTGGGAGGCATGACTGCCTTGAGCTGTGGGGAAAGGTAGAAAGAGACAAACAAACAGAAAAAAAAAAAAAAAAGGCTGCAGAAATACCTAGGCTTCTGCCCTGCCTGTTTGCCCTGCCTGTGCAAACTGCCGTGCAAACTGCCGTGCCACGCCCTCACTGACATGCCACGCCCCTGTTTGCCCGCTCCTGTTTGCCGCGCTCCGGGTCGCCTGCGCTCCCTAGAAATGTTTTTAAAGCCTTCTCACTCTCCTGCTAACCAGCAAGCCCCGCCTCCAACTCCCCTCTGAGTCACCTGCTGATAGCTGAAGGAGCAGCAAACAAAGCCTGCCAGGGAATGAGCCAAGCAGCTCCCTTCCCTCCCCTTAAAGCCTTCTCACTCTCCTGCTAACCAGCAAGCCCCACCTCCAACTCCCCTCTGAGTCACCTGCTGATAGCTGAATCAATCAGCTAGTGTTAGACATATGAACAGAGCAAAATGGTAGCTAGCCAAGATTTTTTCTACTAGTTTTGGCTGGGCCACCTATGAAAAGAAGCAAGCTGGGTCAAAGTGACAGACCCTTGTTTTGGGGATGAAGAACAGAAGGACTCCTCCCCAAAACTGATGCCAGAAGAAAACACAGCCCCGACTCTGCCCAGACCCCGCCTGTAAACAATATGTAATGGGATGTTGTAAACTTTTGCATAATGAATGAAAACTGTTGGAATCACTCATGTTCAAACGTACAAATTAGCCTGCTTTGACACCTGTCAGGTAAGTAAGTTTTTGCAGCATTTTCGCTGCCTTTCTTCCTGCGCAGAAATAAATACCTGCTGCTAACGGAATACAAAAACCTTCTCTTAGCAGTTCTTTTGCGGTGTTTTCACTTATCAATTTCTTTGCATACAGGGGCAACAACAAATATGATGAAATTTTTTAGGCCATCTATATTAACAACACTTACATGAACTAACTACGCATCACTAGTCATGGCTACTAAATGGTTGCAGCTGTTTTAAAAGGTCAGTGCAAGGATCACATACCTGTTGAAAAGGGTGGGCTCTGCTATCTCCATAAGAACATGCTTTTGCTTCTTCTGGACCAAGACAGTCCCTCAAACTTTAAGAGGAAGAGAGAGGAAGAGTTTACTCCACTATAGTTGAGCCACATGTATCCAAGCAGAGTCTCCTTCAGTGTAACTCTCATGAAGCCCTTATCAAGGAAATGCACCATCTGTTTCTCCCTAAGAACACAGCAGAGAGAATGACAGGAAGGATACCTCTAGCTGTTTCTCGGTCAGCAAGATGGCAGCTCTAGATGGAAAAATTCTGGAGTATTTTCTGCAAGGGAATATTTTCCATTTTGCAGTGTCCCTTATTTAACTACTAGGCTTTCATAGTGAGTGAGACACCTCCCACCAATTACTCCACAGCATATACAAACTCAAAATGAAACTCTAAAACAATCAAAAGTGTCTAAAGCTTCTTTAAGATAGTAAAGTCAGAGCAGAAAGGCAGAAACTAGTACAGAGTTATCACTTACCAGAAGTTGTCAGACCTCTGCTATTTCCAGAGTGTCCAGAGGAGCACCTGTGTTCCCTCATCTGCAGTATTTCCAGTTTAGATATCTACATCTTTGTGACAGAAATCACTTCCAAAAGAAGAAGGAAGAGGCAGAGAAGAAAATTTCTCACACCCTACACATGCTGCAGTCAGAAACCAACTTTCCCTTTCCAGTCATTCCCAGTTTGCCTCACTCTCCTTAGTTTTCAACTGCCACCACAGTTTTAAAATATTTCTGCTGATTTACAGATTTAAAACCTGAAATTATTCTATTTTCTTCTTCTCTGATTGCTGCTACCAGGTCCAAGGGCAGCATTGATGGTAGTAATGACCACTACTTGACTGCTAGCAGCCAGCCTTTGGAGGGTCAATAAACACCAGAGAGAAAGGATTACTTCAGTCCTCTGCAGTCAGAGGGAAAAATGGACCTACTACCATATGAGCCATCACCCTTTACCTGCTGGAAGAACTACTGTCAGAGCTGCCAGCTCTAACCTTTTTTCCAATGGAAAAGTTGTCCGATAGCATACCATTTGGTGTCCTTGCTATATTAAACATGCATAATCCATTACTTTATTAACTGGTCATTAACAAGTTCAGTGGTAGACACCCCTTACCTAGAATACAGAGTATTAGGGTAAAGACACTCGGTTTGCCATAGTGCAATCTTTGAAGTGAAGCATGCAGGGGATAGGCATGCTGCTGGCACAGGGAGACCAAGCACTCTGCTGGGAGAGGCTGTAATAGGAAAAGGAGCAAGAAGCCGAAGATGGATGTTGATGATACAGCTGATGAGGGAGAAGGGAAATCATGACCCTTGCTAAGCAAAAGTCCCACAGGGCCAAACCAATAGATGCTCTGTAATATTCCCCAACAAGTAATCTCGTCTATTCAGCTACCTCACTGTGGAGATGGATGTGGTAAAAGAAACACAACCCCTAAAATGAAGTTTTTCTGTGGATCCCACACAAGGAACACCGTGATAAGGAGACATATATTCTGATTTAATCTAGGGGGAACCACTTGCAAATTACTTCCAGTCAGCTCAGTTGTGCTACTGCACACATCACAAATGACTCAGAGTCATGATAACTTGAACAAATAAACAAGTAACAGTTGAGGAGAGAATCAAAGGCACAATGCAGTAATGAAAGTCCTGTTTCTAATTGTTTTTCATACAAATCATCAGATGCTGAATCCATCAGCCTAAAGAAATGTATGAAACAATTTTTTCTCCAGGTCTTGGATTAACTTTTGCATGATTTACTAATTATGCTTATTTTTTTTCTTTGCCTTTTATACACTTTGTTGTAAGCAGAAAGCAAGGAAAACATCTTGATTTTGAAAGATAGGTTATTCTGAGGGCAAATGAGCTAATGGCATTTTACAATAAGTGTTTCTGTCGGGTTTTTTGTTTTGTTTTTTTTCAAGACCTTTCTCTCTAACTTAGCCCTGCTGCCCTGTTTTCTTTCACAAGAGTTTCACTTCTCTGTGTATGGCTTTGAGACTGTAGCAGCCTAAGAAACCCTTTCTGCAAGAAATCATTTTGACACGAAACATCTAAGTATATTCTTTTTGCATACTAGTTTGGAAACTGTCCTTTTGACTTTGGGGTGCAAGCAAACAAAGAAAACGTCAATTAAAACACCCACATTACTCCTAAAGTGGGTTCAGCCTATTCAGGCGGCCTTCTAGAACCATCAAGTCATTGCAAAGATGGTGTGAATAGCTTAAAAAGCAGAGCTTCCCCACATTCCTTCTTCCAACATATACGCAAATATTTTAACTACAATACCACTAGCAAGAAAACAAAAATCAAGCATGCACTACAGTTATTGACGTATTTCTTGTAGAAAATTAGCTGCACAATTAAGATAGAAACTTAAATAGAAACTTCCCATGTATGTAGCACTGTAAAAATATAGCTTGATATATTAGTTTACAAATAACCACTTTTTCAAAAATCCTACAGATACACTGGTTGCATTATGGAATTTGGGTCCAATTATGCTCCCATTAGTGAATAAAAAGTACAGGGTGAATGGAAAAGGATGCAGCATTTCCTTTGGCAGACAGTGAAGAGGGTTTTATTGTCAATATTTCCATGGGCTAGAACAATTTAAATAAAGTTTTCATGTCAAAAGAAAAGAGTCAAACATTTAGGAAAGACAAGTAATTTTATTCCTGATTTTGGGCGAAAACAGACAAAGAACCCACTGAAAACTGTTCATGCATTTTGAATTAATAAATGGTAGAATCAATGTTGCAGCAGTAAGTTCAGCAGAGATTCATTACCAGTAAACAGGCCAAGACATTTATTGCCTTTTGTGAAGGTTAGTACATTGAGTATCCTATTCCAGACTGCATTAGAACTCCAATTTTTAAACCAGATAGTTTTGTCTGGCAACAAGATCCTTAAAATGCATTTTTTCCAAATGTCTGGCTTAGATTCAAATCCCAGGTTTTCCTCTTTAAGGTACCTGAAACCAAGCTGTGACTTCTCTTGTACACATCTAGCCCATAAACAAGAGGGTTCATGAACAAATTTCTGTCACAGACAAAGGATCCCCTTTTGCTTTTGCCATGTGAAGATAACACCCACACAGCACTCAGAGTATATAACAGCATTACATGGGATCAGCAACAGGAGGATAACCAAAGTGTTTAAGAGTATGCAACTTCCAACAGAGATGGAGATGTGAACTGATTACCTCATTTAATTCCCAATCATATTGCTAGGGATTCATTTGTAGTGGTTCTAAGGGACATATGCAGACATCTGTAATCTTATGATTTGTCTCCAGGTTGCCTAGGAACGTGATGTAATACTATGTGAACACTGCATTATGGTAGAACCTCCCACTACCACAACAAAAAGAATTAAATCTATTGAACTGGTTTTATTATAAACTTTTGCTTTCAGCTATACTGAGCATTCTGCAGTGTTTATCTTTCAGTCAGAAGTTTTCCAGGCTTGCATTTTAGGTTAATACTACATACTTAAAAAGTTTGTTGGAGGAAGTAAATAGAAAAAAATCCTCCCACATGCTTTAGGAAATATGCTGGTGTTATGGGTTTGGCCAGGTGGGCCTAAATTTAGGTTTTAAAGTTCAGACTAGGCCTGAAATTGTCAGCTAACTTGAGCTGGGCTGAGGTAGCTAACAGCTGACTTCTAGCCAGTAATATTGTATTCCATACCATACTACGTCATCTCAAAAGGTGTAAAATCCAGTGTGTGGGAGTGGCTTGGTCAGTTCCATTATGGCTAGAGTGCAGAGAAGACTTCTCCAGTTGTTCTGCTCTGTTGGGCCCTGCTCCTGCTGCCGCTGCTTGCATTTTGTTTGAATTCAGGGAAGTAGAAATAATTTGTTGTTATACCTTTTCTTTCTTGCAGGGTGTCTCTTAGAGTACAGAAAACTAGTACTTATAGATTTAGAGTAATACACTTTGTATTAATTGGGGAGTGGGAAGTTATTTCCTGTTATATATATATAACTTGTGTAAGTGTATGTTATATTGTAGTTTTCTCTTAATTTTCTCTTTTCTGTATAAATACTTATAGTTAGTTTCAGCATAAACCTGGTTTAGAGTTCTTTTTTCCCTCTCCCTCTTCTTTTTCCCTTAGCTGGTTGGGGGGGGAGGAGGAACCCTTTTCACTCTGTCCTGGACAGCTGGCCTTTTGTCAGCTCAACCCAAGACAGCTGGTTTAAAGGTAAACCGGCAGGAGAAATAAATGCAACACAAAAGAGATTATAAGTCAGAGCTACAATTTAATAACAATATTACAATAAATGCAACGGCACAAAGAGGAAAATTGGTTTTAACGCACAAACTCCAGAAGTGTAACCCAGCATCCTGGGGGACAAGCACAAAGGGGTTTGTTAGCCCCTGTGCTGAACCCTATGTGGTTCCCCTAAGTCCAAAGTAAAAGTCCAAAGCGGAAAACCTGTTGGTGCAGCTGACAGTTGCAGTCTGGTGGAGAGTGGTGGTCACAGGCTGGTTAAAAGTGGTGGTCTCCTCCTGTTGAGGTTCTGGTCCTCCTCTGGATCTGATGAGTGGCCCCTGAGGTCTTGTTACCCCAAGATATGTACCCCCAGGTCCAGGTGAGAGCACCCAGTCCCTCCCCCAGGGCAGGGAGTCACACAATGGGTGATTAACTCTGAGTCAGGGGTATTGCTGGAATCCTCGATGGCCCATTAGCAGACATGACCCCTCAGGCTGGGTGTGAAGGTGCTAACGACTTCCTGGAGAGGAGTTATCACAGCTCTTATCTCACAGATGTCTTTCATACCCAGCTCACAACCTGAGGGGTCAGGTGTGCCCTGGGCAGCTGCTGCAAATGGTCCATTGTTCTTGGGAAGTGAATAGAGGGAGTAGAATACATAGCTTTGATCACCCCCACAGTGATAAACTGGTCCCACTTGCTGAACTAGGACAGGAAAAAAAGGGAAGTAGAAAACTATGCATTTGCCTCAATCTAACAGTCATGGATTCATTTTGCACAATTTCTGACTGAGAAGGTCGGAAAAAAGTAGCCTAAAAGGACAAAAGTCAACATTTAGCAGGAAGAAACTGAAATAAATGGTACTGTGCCTAGGTGAACATTAGTTTAGTTTTAAGGAAAAAACAAGCACTTAGACTTCCCCTAGAGCCCCCATATTTCAGGCATGAGATGTTTCTCTGCTTCCTCTATCAGGTTTCAGGAGAGCAAGACAGAGCAGATCCCAGCTCTTTGAGCTTCCCACACAGCCCCCACTGGCCCCAGAGCACCAATTCTGTGGCTCTCCATCAACCTCTCTGGGGACAGCCACCACAGCACCTTCTCAGAGGACTCTTGGACTTTGATTTCTTTTCCTACAGACGGCCCTATTTTGGTAATGCTGCCATGCAGCAAGTTCACCTTTAAGGACAGCCCCATTGGTAACAGCTCCCCAGTAAAGAGGGGTCCCTTCATCCAAGAGGTGGGTCTCCTGGCCCACCTGCAGCTGTTCTGGCTGAAGGTGACAGAGTATGGCAGCTTGTCTGGGGGATTTCGTTACTGCAGTCATTTTAACTGCTGTTTGACTTGAAACTACCAATTTACTTCCCAGCAAGGGAAAACAAACAAGTTACATCAACTTTTCATAATTGCTGAAAATGGCCAGCTGTCCAAACTAATGAACTAAAAAGTGTTTTAATCCATTAACAAATCATTGACCTACCCAGACAACTTCTTTTGGTGTGTCTGAGCTAATGAAAAGGTGGCACAACTCGCATATCAGTGGGATATTGTTGATGTATAATGAAGGATGTTGTCATTCTTCCCTGAATACATACAGCTCATTTGAATAACAAAAGCAGTGCCTGTTCTACAACATTGGCAAAACCTTTCTTGGCCTAAAGCTGCCACTTCTCATGAGCTGATCTTACTGATTAGAGATTAACAGAAATTCACTCACAGTGTTTCACCTACGCCAGTCCTCCACCCCACAGAAGTTATCAATTGCTTAAAATAACAATATTTTGTGGAAATATACAGTACTGACATCAGTTCTCATGAAGAAAAGAAAGGGAAAGGATTTGTGTTAACATTCTGTTGCACAAGTCCAGAATGGAAGAATTTAGTTTTCCATTTTGAAAAGAATTTTATATTAGCCTCACTTTAAAACTTTATTTGCATAGCACTGACATCTCATTTTGATTACCATAAACTTTTTTCATGAGATTTGTTTTCAAACTTTCTGTTAAGCTTGTAAAAGTTGCTGCCAAATGGAAAGTCTGTTTCCTGTACAGTCACTGTCACTGAGTCTATTTTCTGCTGTACAAGGAATTTGGCCCATGAAGGACTGAACTGGATTTCAGTCCATGGCTGGAAACACGTAGATAAAGTAACATAAATATTCTACAAACACTGTGTTAATGTGATAATGTGATTACTTTGATGTTAGATGCAAACTCCTGTGATTTTAATTTTTTCTGCTTTATTAATAAAGATCTTCAAGGATGTTGTTTGTGACTATATCTTGTTGAATCGCATTAGTATGTTAGTTTGTGCCTGTAGCCATTCCAGCAAGTTAAAATGCTGCTTCTGTGAATGTTCTTGAAGAACAGAGTAATAGGTGCCTGCAAGGAAACTTAATGTCCATGAAAATTGTGAAGGCAAATAAATATATTGCTGGGCATATCTCAGTAGTGTTTTAAAACACAGTACTTGCACAGAAGGATGTTTTTTATTCATTGATTTGGTAAAACAGACTAAATAGCCTCTGAAAAACATAGTGAAGAAAGTCACACAGCTGCAGTATAAGGGATGTCAGATTTTCTTTGAAGTTATGGCTTCTCTAACATATACAGTTATAAGTCTTAAAACTAGCTGTATTTACTTTCATAAGTAAATACATGCTCCACTACTTCCTTCTATTCCTTAAAATAGCCAGTGATGAATGAGCTAATTATAAAAGAGAAAAATAGAGGAGTATCTGACAGAAGGAGGTTATATGAGAAAAACTTGTGGGTTTTTGCTAGTGAATGTGTCAGGTAGTTTGCTAGCCAGCTGCACCTGGGATCTCAAACCTCCGAATTTGTTTTAGGCACCAGAACATCTTTTTATTGTCTCTTGTCACACCTGTGCACACATCCAACCTTATCCATCTGAAAAAGAGGCTACAGACATTTCTGAATCTTTTCTTCATTACCAAGGTCTAGAGTCCTGAGACAGAGCAAGGTTAGTATTGGTATTTGAACCTAACAATACGCATCACTAATGATCCTTTGATCTGGGGAACAGTCTCAGAATCATAAGCAGAAGGACAGTGAACTGCAGCACACATTTGTCCAGTACTGTTCATTCCCCGGTTTTCAAAAAGTCAAACAGAGAGAAAGTAACCCATAACATAATCTGGTCTCAGGTCGACCAACATATGCCATAGACAGAACAAGGCATTACTTTTAGGAAAAATTAAAGGCTACAGTCTCTTAACCTTGCCTTTGTGAATATAGGAAGCAGCAGCAGATCCTGTTGGTCTCTGTGGTAGCTTATCATCACTTACATGCAAGCCATAGGCAATTCTGGCATTTTTCCCAGGTATGTAAGGGAATGTTTGGCTTCCACTTGCTATAAAATTAAAAGAATAATCTTAGGAAGAAATTCTAATGCACAGGCTATAGCTATTGTCTCACAAATTTTAATCTGCCCCTTGGCCTTTTTTCAGGTGCGTTTTTTCATTGGGTTTACACAGCTAAGAAGAGTGAATCAATAGGTTCAGTTAATGAGCTGACAGGGACCCTATGAAAAGGAACAGTGATTTACCCAAACATCAGATGGTAATCAAGACTGTAATTGCATTGTCAGTTTTAGACAGAATGGATCATTGGACTGATATATACTGCACATGTGTACTGACATCCTGCAAGTGGTTAGGTGGCAGAGCCAGCCTCTGCTTCAAAATCTCTTTGAGTCTCTACTTCCTGGCACCAGATGCAGCTTGCTCTGGAATCCCGAGTCCCAATGGCCATATACAAGTATCACAGAATCAGAGAATATATTGAGTAGGAAGGGACTCTCAAGGATCATAGATACAACTCCTGACCCTGCATGAGACCATCCCCAAGTCATAGCATGTATCCAAGAGTACTTTCCAAATGCTGGTTGAACTCTGCCAGGCTTAGTGCTGTAACCACTGCCCTGGGGAGCCTGTTCCAGTGCCCAACCACCCTCTGGTCCAAGAATCTTTTTCTAATATCCAACCTAAACCTTCCCTAACACAACTTCAGGCCATTCCTTCCGGTCTCGTCACTGGTCACAGGAGTGAAGAGGTCGGTACTTGCTGCTCCAATTTCCCTCACAAGGAAGGGTTGCAACTGCAATGAAGTCTCCCCTCAGTCTCCTCTTCTCCAGGCTGACAAGACCAAATGACCTCAGCTGCTCCTCATACAGCTTCCCGTCAAAGCCCTTCACCATTTTTGTTACCCTCCTTTGGACACTCTCTAAGAGTTTAATATCTTTCCTCTATTGCAGCGCCCAAACCTGCACACAATATTCAAGGTGAGGCTGCCCCAGTGCAGAGCAGGACAATCCCCTCCCTCAACCAGCCGGCGATGCTGTGCCTGATGCCTCCCAGGATACGGTTGGCCCTCCTGCCTGCCAGGACACCGCTGACTCAGATTTAACTTGCCATCAACCAGGACCCTCAGGGCCATTTCCATGGCACTGCTTTCCAGCATCTCATTCCCCAGTCTGTACAAACATCCAGGGTTGTCCATCCCAGGCGCAGAATCCGGCACTTCCCCTTGTGGAACTTCACAAGTTGGTGATTGCCCAGTCCTCTTTCCAGGTCTCCCTGCAGGTCCCCTGCCTTTGAGGGAGTCAACAGCTCCTCCCAGTTTTGTGTCACCTGCAAACTTGCTCAGTATCCCTTACAGTCCTGCATCCAAGCCGTTTAAGGTGTTGAAGAGCACAGGGCTCACAATGGAGCTCCGTGGAACCCCACTAGTGACACGTCACCAGTCTGATGTTACCCCTTTCACTATCACACTCTGTGCTTGACCTGTGAGCCAATTGCTCCTCCACCACATGGTGGGTTTATCCAGCTGTACACTGGACATTTTGTCCAGAAGGATCCTGTGAGAGGCACTATGGAAAGCTTTATGGAAATCCAGAAAGATTACATCAACTGGCTTGCCATGTTGAACTAGGTGGGTTACCTTGTCATAGAAGGAAGTCAGGGTTGATAAGCAGGACTTTCCTCTGGCTGTGACTGATGACACCTTTGTCTTTCAGGTGTTTTTCAATATGTCCCAGAATAATATTCTCCATAACTTTACCAGGTATTAAAGTGAGACTGACTGACAGGACTGTAGTTTCCAGGGTCCTCCTTCTTGCCCTTCTTGAAAACTGGGGCAATGTTTGCCAGCTTCCAGTCAGCTGGGATCTGTCTGGATTCCCAAGACTGCTCAAAAATCATTGAGAGATGTTGTCTGATGACATCAGCTATCCCTTTGAGGATTCTTGGATGAATCCCATCAGGCCTAATAAATTTGTAGGGATCCAGCTGGAGCAGCAGATCTGACTGGGAGTTGATCATTCTCACAGCTATGGTCCTCCTGCTCAGGGTATTGAAATCTCCTTGGTCTGTCAACTGTGTTGAAGACAAAGGCAAAGAAAACTTTAAACACCCCTGCCTTGTGTCTGTGTCTGTTTATGAGGTGTAACAGACTTGTAATAGGCCAATGATATTTCTGTAGGGCCTACTCCCATTAAGGTGTTTGAAAAACTCTTTTTATTGTTCCTCACATAGTTCTGGCCAGCTGCAGCTCCAGTTGAGCTTTGGCTGTACGAATTTCCTCCCTACAGCATCTCTGAATTTTTCACTTGACCTTGCTTTCACTGGACATACACCTTCTTTTTTTGCCTCATTTCCTAGAGAAGATTCCTGCTCCCCCAAGCTGGCCTTCTGCCTCACTTCTTTGATTTCTGACATTTGGGAATTGCCTGCTCCTGTGCCCTTAGGAGGTGATATTTGAAACGTGACTGGCACTGACGGACCCCCAGCTCCTGCGAAAATATTTTCTTAGGGGACTTTACTTATTAATTCTCTGAGCAGCCTGAGTGAGATTGTACCAGCTGTGTGATGCTCCCAGCTAATTCCTGCCAAGTTGAAGTCCTCCACAAGGACAAGGACAGCTGACTTGGAAGTGTCCTTAGTTTCTCAAAGAATAGTTTGTTGGCATCATCGTCCTGTTTAGGTGGTCTATAGCAGACTCCCACAATGACATCCCCATTATTTGTTTGCTCCTTGATTCTCACCCAGAGGTTCTTAACAGTGTCTTTGCCAGTTGTGAGCTCCACATATTCTAACCCTTCTATTACGTACAGTGTCACCCCTTCACCTCTTCTGCCCTACCTATCCCTTCTGAAGAGCCTGTAACCATCCAACAGGGCACTCCAGTCACAGGCCTCATCCCACCAGGTTTCACTTATGCCAGTGATGTCAAATCTGTTTGTTTCTCATGCTGCCTGCATTGGTGTAGAAAAATTTCAGGTGTGATACATTGTAGCCAACATCTCATGAGGCAGATTGAGGGATGTCAAGAGTGCTGGTTTCTCAAGTTTTGGCCTGGTTTTGTCTGTTTTCTCCTTCCAAGCAAGTTTAAATCTCTGTCAACAAGCCCCACCAGCTAATCTGCCAGAAATTTTTTTCCCTCTGAGAAAGGTGCAACATGTCATGGGTCAGACCGGGTGTTGAGTAGAGGATCCCATGGTCAAAACCCCCAAAATTTCTCTGCTTACACCAGACTTGGAGCCATTCATTGACCTGATGGATCTGCCTATTTCTAGTAATATTATTCCTTATTATTGGAAGAATCAAGAAGAGCATTAGCTCTGCTCCTGATCCCTCTACCAATCATCCCAGGCCCCTGAAGTCTCTTTTGATTGCCCTCCAACTTCTCCTCTTTATTTTGTTGCTGCCACTTTCAAAAATCAATAGCAGACAGTAATCACAGGGCCTTATTAGACTGGAGTTTTCCAGTAATGTGTGTTACCTGAGACCTGGGGAGACAGCAGATGTCCCTGAGAGCTGGATCCAGTCTGCATACTGGATCCTCAGTTCCCTTAAAACAGGATCTGCTAAATGAGGGACAGAACCTTTCCACCCACTCACATTATCCATTACAGATAATTTTATTCCTGCCTGTAAATGAACAAGGTATTTCTCCTTTTTATTGCTTTTTCAGATGCTTACAGCGGCAACGTCACACCCTGCATGTGTGACTTTCTTATATTTACTATTAAATTAGAACAGCAATGCTGCACCAGTTAGTTAAGAGAATATTAAATACATGCAGCCAGAATAATAAGGAAGCAAAGAGAGAAGTTAATTAGAATACTACATGCCCTGAGTGTTAAAAATTATATGTGCACTGTTTATGAAACTGTTACGAAATACAAAAAATAAGATTCCATAGACTTACAAAACTTGATAATCCTTTTCAAAATACAAATATTTTAATCAAATCCTAAAAAATACTTTCTTAGTGAGTCTGGAGTGAACTGAAGCAATTCCCAATTTGCAGTACATTACAAATAATGAGTGCTGTTTTCCTTGCTGTATGGAGTTGTTTCATTAATTATGTCTCTTAACTCATAGTAAAATAAATTCTACTCTCATGCAAAAGCTTGGTGTAACACAGTAGGATTACAGGATATTGCTCAGGCTCAAATCTCTGTATTTTCTTCATATGCATTATTATCAAGCATTTGTAATAGGGTCTATTTCTCAGGTAGCAGATCTGCAGTTTACTGTATTAACCAAAGTCATTCAGCAGTGTCCTTTCTAGTTAATTAGAGACACTGAAATACTTATCAACTGCCTGTATCTCTGGTCATAGTATTGTTCACACTTTAGCTGTGCACAGAATTCACTGTGCTGTTCTCCCCATTACAACACTAAGTCCAGCAGATGTCCTCAATCAAGTACCAAAGGAACCAGTCAATTATAAAATAAAAGATTCACTAATACTTGATGCACAAATGTTTAGATGTTACACTTATATTTCATCTGTAATATAGTTTGACAGAATTTATCATTTCTGCTATATGTTCCTTCAACTGCAATAAAAACTGCAATTAAAAATGGGAAGAGATAGCATAAAATCAGATTATAAAATGTCAAAATTAAAGACTGCAGCAATGACAAAGAATAGCATCAATGATTAATAATTGCCTCTTCAAGCGTTGATGCCATAATTTTTATAACTTTCCAAAAAGATAAGATGTCTAATCCAACAGGACAGAATGGTTTATACAGCCTATTTGTTATCAAAGCCTAGGCTGTCCTGTTAACTCTCGTAACGTAGTCACATAGTGATACTGATTCTTACAAAGTTTATAGAAGAAATAATTTGTAAGAACAATTCAAAGTGAAGAAGACATATTTTTCATAGGCTTAATCTAATTCTGAGATAAAACTGCTTCAACTGTATTAACTATTCTCCCCTTACAGATTAAAATCCAGGGTCTTATCAAAGACTTTGAAATAACATCTATTTTCCTGACTGCTTTTTACCACAAAGAGGTAAGGACAACAATGCTAGTAGAAAGCAGTCACGCAATACCTTAGTTCAGCTCATGGTTTTGAAACATAAACATAAAACTGAAATAGAAGACAGATCTATTTTGTGAAGAAAAATGACTGCTAGACTACTAAAGAAATAAATTTAAAAGTTCAGACTTGCCCCTTCTAGGGGAAGTTTCTTGTGGAAAATCAGAATCTTCAGTGGAGTTAAGTTCCCAAACCACAACATTATTTTTTATTTCTTTCAGATGAAAATTAGTTAATTTGTTTAATGAGAATCCTTCAATCTAAAAGAAACAGAAAAAACCAAAGACCTAAACATTGTATGAACTTTAAATCCTACCCCCACTGCCCCACGGTAGTAAGCCAAATGAGAACAGAACAAACTTTAAAAATAGCTGTTGCAGGTCTCCGTTTTCTCTTCTCCACAGACTTCTCTACAAAGCTCTCTGGAGGTCAGTGCTTGTGAAAGAGTGGGCATGTGTCACAGAACTTTATCTTTTGCACATTACAAAAGCATAAAGAAAAGGGGGGGTAGGGGGCGGGGGGGGGGGGGGGGGGCACACCACCACCCCCAACCAGTATTTGAAGCACATTTCAAAAGAATGAATATGAATCTTTCCTGACCCTGAGTGGTGTGGTATGAACCCATGACACCCCCTGAGTGAGGCTGCTCTAATGCATCATGGGGTCTCCAGGAAAATCCTGTGCCCTGCAGCTGGGCTCTCATCCCAGGACAGACCTCTGTCACTCTGTGCAGCCCCAAAGCAGTGGGGCCGGGCCTGGCCTGCCCTGGCTACTTTGTGCCTGTCTACAGAGCCTCATCCTGCTCTGTTTCCCCTGCCCCATTCCAGCTGCATGCCTCGGCTGTGCTGGGCTGCATGGGGACATCACCACCTCCAAAGTTTCTATACTGTCTGACAGGACTTAAAGTGTGGAGAACAAACCAGACTATGAAATACAGAAAGAACAAGTTCTGATACAGACCAACATGGAAAACAGTGCCGGCAAACACCCCGGACTGTACCAGCTACAAACATGGAAGACTTTGGTGGGGGGAGTTTGAAAGTTATTTGGTTTTACTGTACGGGTTTTATTTCAAAAGGTTTTATTGCCACGCCCTCCTGTATGGTTGCCACCTCTCCCATGTGTTCCCCCTGTAACTTTGTTCCCGATGAAAGATTGTGCCAGTTAGGTGCAGGGATTGTCTCCTGGGTTGGGGTTGCCCTGCCCTGCCCTGCCCAGGAGGTGTTCCCCTCCCCCACCTCCCCCGTGCTGCCATTGCAGTCGCCATGGTGGCTGCAGCTGCTGCTGAGTGGCAGTAGCTGGGACCTGCCAGAGTGATCCCACTGATCTGGTCCAGGGTGTTCCAGCTTCAGGATCGCTCTGCCTCGAGGTGCCAATGTAGCTGCCAGTGGTGCACCCGCCCCTCTGATTGATTTCTGCCTCTGTCCTAACCCCATTGGTTATCTCACCTGTCTATCCCCAATTCCTGGGTTTCTATTGGGTTTGATCCTTCCATTTCCCCTATTGGCTAGCTGAGAGCCCAAGTCACTCCCTTCTTCCGGAGCCCTTACCCACTCCTGTCCAAGTTCAGCACCTTCCCCTCAGAATCCTATAAAACCCTTGTGATTGTGCAATAAATTAGTTTTTGCCTCCAGTCTCTCTGAGTGAACGCATCTCTGCCACACTCCTGGGCTCAGAGGGACCTGCGGGAACCGTCGCCTACCCCCTAAATGCCCCATTAAAGAATGCAATAAATGTTCTCAAAAAAACATGTCCAATAAGGAAATTCCAGTAAGATGAGCCACCACCACAGGAACTTACGATAAACACAGACTGGCAATAACAGGAACCAGGACTGGTAAGGCAAATGTGGGTAGTCTACCCAAACAAAGGTTCCCAACGTGGAAAACTGAGAAAGGAAAGCCTTAATTACAACCTAAACGAAGGTTAATATTTGAAATGAACACACCAACAAAATTCCACTGAGCACACTGTGGGAAAGCATACAGCTGGTTACACCCATGACATCCCCAGTTGTGGGAACATCTGTGAGGCCTCATGAATATCTGGGACTTCAACTGCATAAAAGTGATACCCCAGAAGCATGACTTTGGGACCTTCATCACTGAGAAGACCAGAAAATGGAACTAGTGGGATGTCGTCAGTATCCATGTGGTGGTGATATCTTTGTCTATTTACTTAATCTCTGTCTCTCTTTCTCTGCTCTATCTCCTCCACCCTTACTTCTTCTCTCTCTCTTTAGTTTTCTTTCCCTGCCTCCCTCCCTCATATTGACTGTTAGATAAACCATACTATTGACTTTGGCATATGGTCTCATTTGCACCTTAGTTCGAGCAGAGTTATCTTTTAATAGGAGGATCATAACACTGTCCCAGCCCCCTGGACATTCTTTCCAAAAACTTCTCTCTCTCCACATGCCCAGTTTGCTGTGCATGGGACCTGACTACGGGTAGACAGCATTTAACTGTTGTGCTGTCCCCTGCACCTCACAGACTCACAGCTGCTATGTCCTCTCTCAAGAGAGATGGCACAGTATGGAACATATTTTCGAGATCTGCAGAGGAGAGCAAAGCTGTGAAAAAAAGCTCAGAGTGTGACTGTCATCCTTCAACCAGGGGAATGTGCTTTCTTCTTTTTTTTTTTCTTTTTCTTCTTAATAAATGGAGAACTAAATCAAATTTTTTAAAGGAGGGAACTTGATTGAGGGAACATCTATCCTCTGGAAAGCAGGCTGAGCACTTAACAAATTCCATTATTTCAATTCTCACCTATTGAGCTAGGTTGTTCGTATTATCATAGCATGGTTTGTGTTGGAAAAGACCTTGAAGATCATGTAGTTCCAAACTCCCTGCCATGAGGAAGGGAGGCCACCTTCCACTAGACCATGTTCCTCAAAGCCTCATCCAACCTGGCCTTGAACAATTCCAGGGAAGGGGAGTCCAAAAACGTCTCTGGGCAACCTGTTGCAATTTCTCACCACTCCCACAGTAAAGAATTTCCTCTTAAAAATTAACCTAGACGTCCACGCTTTTATTTTAAAACCAATCCTCATATTGAGATCCATTAAGTCTCAAAAGACATTGTGAGTAAAGCCAGAGTTATTTTCAAAACCAGAATTTTGAAAGTTCTGGTCAGGACCTAAGTTCAGGGCAAACAGCTAATTCTGCTTCCACTTCAACAGGATGTTGTATCCACTGCAAAACTGAGAAAAGCTGAGGACAGCAATTGCAGTGGCTTTTTATTGTCTATATTTCTCTGGTATTTTTAGCAGTTACTGTGGGGAAAAAATAAATGGCAGACAGGAATTTCATTTTGCATATTTGCATTACAGATATCCCAAGATTAATTCTTGCTGTGGTAAATTTCTAGGCTAATGAAGAACTGAATGATTTTTTTTATTTATTTGTGACAGTGAAGGGAGCTACTTGATCCTTCATAACTTCAATTAGGATCCCAAACAACAAAAAAAACCTTCAAGTTTCCAATCCTCCTCCTTTCCTGCTAGCATTTGGCTGCTGCTTCTCCAACTGTTATCAGGTGAGAGAGAGGTGTGGCTTGCTCATTAGCAGGGGGTTGAGAAGGCTTTAAAAACATCTTGGGGAGCGCGAGCAACCTGGAGCGCAGCGAATAGGAGCGGGCAAACAGGGGCGTGGCACATCAGTGAGGGCTTGGCACGGCAGTTCACGTAGGCAGGGTGAGCAGGTAGAGCACAAGCCTAGGTGTTTTGTGAGCTTTTTTTTTTTCTCTTCTCCACAACTCAAGGCAGTCATGGCTTCCAAAACAATGAAAGCTGTTGCTCCTGTTACTAGTAGAGATGTGTCAACACAGATAGAATCCTCTAAAGAGGATGCAGCCACTCAGGCCTCTGGCTGCACAGACTGTTTAAGCCTGAACTGCTACCAGAGGACAGTGTGAGAAGCACCTGCATGCGATGTGAGCAAGTGAACGAATTGCTTTGTCTGGAGGCAGAGCTAAAGAAAGAGGTGGAAAGGCTCAGAAGCATAAGGGAGAGTGAAAGGGAAATAGACTGGTGGTCACACCCTTTCGACCCCTACGGAAGCCCAGCAGGAGGTGGTGAAGCCCAACCCCTCCTGCCATCAGGCAGACAGAACGGACCATATGGATGGGGAGGAATGGAAACAGGTGCCTGGTCGTAGAGGCAAAAACACCCCCTCTCGACCCCTTTCACCTACCAGGGTGCCCTTAAAAAACAGGTTTATGGCCCTGGACTCAGAAAGCCTGATGGAGGACAGTCAGGAGGAAGATCTGTCTACAAGGTCTTCTGGTTACCCCCAGTCTACTGGACGGATTACACCTACAGATACGAGGAAAAAGAGAAGGGTTGTTGTAATCAGTGACTCTTTTGATGGGAACTGAAGGCCCTATATGTCAGCCAGACCCATCCCACAGAGAGGTTTGCTGCCTTCCCAGGGTCAGGGTGAGGGATATTACTAAGAGACTTTTTGGGTTGGAAGTCAGCTTGAAGAAGACAGAAATTCTCTACCAACCTGCACCTCAAGAAGTCTTTCATCATCCTCACATCACCATAGGCGATTCAGAGCTTAAGTCAGTCCAGCAGTTCACCTATCTGAGAAGTATCATTTCCTCTGATGGTAAGATCGACAAAGAGATAGACAACAGACTAGCAAAGGCATACAGAGCCTTTGGACAACTACATAAAAGAGTCTGGTCCAATAAACACCTGAAGAAAAGTACAAAGATCCGTGTCTACAGAGCCATTGTACTGTCTACTCTCTTATATGGGTCTGCATCCTGGGTCATCTATCGCCACCAGCTGCAGCTTCTCGAACGCTTCCATCAGCGCAGCCTCCATTCAATCCTAAACATCCACTGGTCTGATTACATGACCAATGTGTCTGTTCTTGAACAGGCCAGGGTCAGCAGTATTGAGGCCATGCTGATGAGAACGCAGCTGCGCTGGGCAGGGCACGTCTCCAGGATGGAGGATCACCGCCTCCCATAGGTTGTGCTCTATGGTGAACTTGCCACCGGCTGCCGCAAGAGAGGAGCCCCGAAGAAGAGATACAAGGACTCCCTGAAACAACACCTCAGCCTTGGCCATATTGACTGCCACCAATGGTCCACTCTGGCCTCCAGTCGGGATTCATGGAGACACACCATTCACGACGCTGCTGCTTCCTTTGAGTATGCACGGAGAGTCAGTCTCGAGGAAAAAAGACAACGCAGAAAGAACCGTTCCTTGCCAATATCACCTAGGGAGACGTTCCGCTGTGCCTTTTGTGACTGGACCTGCCTATCCCGTATCAGCCTTTTTAGCCACCAGCACGCTTGCAGCAAGTGTGGGTAGTGCCCTTCCTAAATCTTCGTTAGCGAAGCCTAGCCATGATGATGACGATGATCATGATGATGATGATTTTTATTCTGCTTTAAACCATATTATTTTACATTCTTCCCTTTGAAAATAAGCACAAGATAAAAAGAGGTGTTTGAATTCTTGCATAGGGACATCTTAGGGAAGTTTGCGATTTTCATTACATAAATATTTTACAGTTACCCTGTCAAAATATGTATGTGTTCTACATATGTTAATGCAGAGATGAAAAAGTTCTTGTGAGATTTTTCTATTCTATTTTTGAGTTGATGAAATCATTTGAAGACAGCAAAGCTGACACAGCATTTACTGGTTGCTGGAATGCAGTGGAAGACTTAACTGTATCATCCATATAAATTTGCATTAGTTTAGTAATATAGCTGAATTCAATAACTTTAAAGTTGCCTGTACAGACTCTGTTCAGCCCTTATATGCTTATAAATTATGATACAATCTTCAGGTATAAACTTTTTTCCCTTGCATCTGTGCCTTGTTCACTGCATGAAAAAGACTCTGTACTCTTAATGAGTGACTATTTGGTACGTTGTTGTAAATTTATTGTTCAGTGCAGGATCTCCTGCACTATTAACTTCACACTATTAAAGGTATTCTGAAACCAAAATCCTCAAGTTCCTCTCAGGACTCTTAGAAATGTTTTAGTTTTTTTAAAATATGATGATATTCACCACTGTTATTTTTATTTAGGGAAGTCAAAATGTTTAATTAAGAAAGTACTTCTCTCCTGCTCTTCCAATTGTGTAGATTCCTACCTGTTAATTCTGAATTTACAATAATAGTTTAATGGCATCATTGGCACACCAATTAAGTCTTAATCTGCATTGTGGATTTTCTGTGGCTTGTGGCTGTAACCATTTCCACGCAGAAATTCAAGAGGACTGTGGACACCTATGGTCTCAGACACAGCAAACAGAGAATCTTCAATAGGACAGAAAAACTGTAGCACAAGAGTTTCACAGGGATAAAACTGTCACAGCACTTCATTGAACTGAAGATATTAAACAAAATTGAAAATAGTGACATCTGCGTACACCGGATAAATATGGTCAATTAATGCAGGGAATCAAAATAAACCTCTTTTGCTGAAGGGTTTTAAATAATCTCTTTCTTCTAGATGCAATTATGTTCTAGCTAGATTAGCCAATAAATGGTTCCTCCTATCTTTCCTAGAGCTGTTGACACTTGCTGATGGCTGTCTTAGTTTTGAGGGGAAGAACCAAAATGTTTATCCATAAATGGGGGAGGGGTTTCCTCCACAATACCCACATCACTCTTTATCAAATTTAAGAAAAGGAACTTTAATTTAACTGAGATATATATATATATATATATATATTTTGTAGGTATAGATATAACTGTAAACAGACCAGAGCAAACTGCTTCCCCAACACAAAAAACCCCAAAACACAACAACCCCCAAACCAGCAGGTTTCCTCCTGGAGAAAAGTTATACTTATGGGCAATGTCTCTGTCAAAGCCCGGGTGGCTGCAGGGTAAGCTCCCAGTCCCTCTCCAGCGAGACAGACAAGCGGTGAGCACTCAGATGAATTCTCTCTCTCCCTCTGTGTCCCTTGTCCCAAACGAAGAAGGAAAGCTGGAAAACGGAGAACCACTGCGTGTCCCAGAAAGCAGCCGCCATCTGTCTCTCCCGGATCGCTGCTGCAGCCAGGGTGGACCGGTCACGACACTGCAGGCGGCGGTGGGACTGGAGTGGAGACCGGGACCCCAATGCCGAAACCAGCAGCAACAGCAGTGGCAGGGGAAAAAACTGGCTTACTTCACAGTAGCAGCAAAGAGCAGCAGCAGCGGCCTCTCTCCTACAGCAGCACACACACCGACAGAGCCAGTCCCCAAGAACAAAAGAGACAGTCCAAGCCCATTTTCCGCCAGATCTTTCTGCAGTCTCCCCCACCCAAAACGATCAAGAAGGAATTGGTAGTAGTTAACTACTTCTTTTGTTAACTAATGGCATGGGGAGTTAGTGGGAGGGAGAGAGTATACATCAAAACTACAACAGTGGGAGAGGTGACAAACCCTTTCCATGGTTCAGTAGCATAGTTCCTATATCTTTTCTAGACTATGAGAAAAGAAAACTATTAACCTGGAAATTGTGCCAATATATAGAAACATACTGGATATTTTTGCTATAATATAGATACCTCCAGTATCACCTCATTCATAGGTTAATCACTGACTATTCAATACAACTATCAGAGGAAGAAGGTAGAGGAAAATACTATTTTAATTATTCTTGGTAGCATTTCATGGTCAATGCCTATTGAAGGACACCTCCTTTACCACTCCATTAGATCAAGGCTTGCCTCATCACTAAAGACACACATTCAAAAAGAAGATCACCAGAAACAGTATAAATATGACCTTTATTTGCTACTCATAGGGCTGCCTGGAAAGCCTCCTGACCACAACAGTGGTTTTCTCCTCCAACACTTCCACAGCTCTGATGTGCAGTCTTCTGCTGTTAAATTGGTCCTAAGATACTTACTGGCAGCCAGGTGTGTACAGTGAAAATAAAGAAACTTAGGATGCGTAGATAGGAACTCTGTGTAAAAATGAGGTACAGATTTTCCCTGGAACAGTTTTCCAACTTTGAAATATGCTACACTCCAAAAAATGTCATATAGGTTGCTTTTTCACTTTTTTACAAGCTTTCTCAAGAGATTATTTTCCTAACTGGTATAATATGGGCATGTGAATCTTTTACATATGTAATACTATCAGGGAACACATTCTGAGTGTGCTATCAGTCATCATAGCTTTTATTATAGCAATCAATATTTTATATCTTTACATTATGTAATATAAACGCTTTTCCCAAATTACAAACATTGGGCTGGAAAATGGTATGTTTCTTTCACAGTATTGACCTATATTACAAATGTATTATGAATCTCTAAAGGATATCACTAAAAAGAAGGAATAAAAATAGGCTAGTGTTCATGCTACACATCCTTGAAGTGGTAGATGTTCTTTTGTAGGAAGAAGTATTACTTCTTCTCTCAGCATACCAGGAAAAATTTTTTCCTATTAATACTGAAATTTAATTAGCTGAAAAATTCATTGTGAAACTGAACTTTAGAAATTCAGAGTTTTGTGGTTGCTTAAATTATACTGAATTTGTTGTACCTACACTGTGCCATGTCCACCTCTCCCTTTTGTTTTAGACACAGAAAATAAGTACATTTAAGCTATTTGAAAACCCTTTGCCATCTCCTTGCTTTACCATCCCTGAAACTCTTCTCTTCCTCTTTTGACATAGTTTAAATCCTTAGCGCTTAGAGCCTTTCACCTGGGAATGAGAAAATGTCTTTCCAAATTTCCTGAGAGTTAATCAGCTTCCAGCAGGCACGTTTGGCTTAAGTATCTTCCTGCAAACCCCAGAGCTCAATCAACACATAAGGCTTCCCACACGTAAAGCTGTGATCTCAGACACAGTCTTTGCACCTTCAAATTTGAAAATAGGACTAAAGTTTTATTGACACACTCCAATTGTATTATTCCATTCATACAATCAACTGCTAAGGTGAACATAAATCCTAGTGATGTAAATAATCAAATTTAACAGGCTTACTTTGTAGGTAGATTCTAGTACAGAGGTGATGATTTTAAGTTATAAGAATTGCTTTATTAGATAGAGATTAATACAGCTGCCAGTAGTTAAAGATCTGTATGAATATAAGAGGGCCTATGGTAGAAAAAGAACCTGTGAGTTGTAACCTAGAAATATGCAATTACCTGGGATCCCTGGCCTCCTGCTTACAGAACTATATGCCTGGGAATCTTATGCAGACTGTGTCTCTGTTCCTGAAGGGCAAGGACATTATGACATACTATGACCCTGGGTCTGTTTTTTCACACATCTTATTCTGGGTGCAAGAGACACTGAAAACAGGATATACACAACTTAAAAGCCTAAAACAATTACTCCCAGTCCTGTTTAATATCTTTATTGATGACCTGGAGAAGAGGATCAAATGCATCCTCAATCAATTTGCAGATGACACCAGCTCAGGTAAGAGTGTTGATCTGCTGGAGTGTAGGAATTCTCTGCAGATGGATCTGAACAAGCTGGATCAAGGGGCTGAGGCAAATTGAATGAAATTCAGTAAGAGAAGTGCTGGGTCCTGCTCTTGGACCATGACAACCCCATGCAGCACTACAGGCCTGCGGAAGAGTGGCAAGAAAGCTGCATGGCAGAAAAGGACCCAAAGGTGCTGGTCAGCAGTGGCTGAACATGAGCCAGAAGTATGCTCAGGTGGCGAAGAAGGCCAGTGGCATCCTGGCTTGTGTCAGAAACATCGGCAGCAGGACCAGGAAAGGGATTGTCCCTCTATACTTAGTACTAGTGAATACACCATGAATCCTGTTTTCAGTTCTGGACCCCTCACAATGATATTGAGGTGCTGGAGTATGTCCAGAGAAGGGCAATGGAACTGGTGAAGGGTCTGGAGCACAAATCTTATGAGCAGCAGCTGAGGAAGCTGGGGTTGTTTGACCTGGAGAAAAGGAGTCTTAGGGGGAACCTTATTGCTCTCTACAACTACCAGAAAGGAGAGTGTAGTCAGGTTGGGGCTGGTCTTTGCTCCCAAGTAATAAGTGGAAGGATGAGGGGAAATGGTCTCAAGTTGCATCAGGGGAGCTTTAGATTGGATATTAGGACAAATGCATTGATTGAAAGGGTTACCAAGTACTGGAATGGGCTGCCCAGGGAAATGGTTGAATAACCATCCCTGGAGACATTTGAAAGGCGTTTAGATGTGGTTCTTAGGGTCATGGTTTGGAGGTGGACATGGCACTGTTAGGTTAATGGTTGGAATAGAAGATCTTAGATGTCTTTTACCACAAAAACCATTCTGATTCTTCACTACCTCTTATGGACAAAAGGCAGTTGGCATTTAGTGATCTGCTAACCAAAGTCCTAATGTGCTGACCACCCCAAGAAAGTTCTGAGGGCCAGATAGGCACTGGTTCTACAGGCAGGGTGGGCTTCTATACAGTGTTCAGCCCCACAGAGAGACACCTGCCACCCACAGCCTGGCACCAGTGGCTCAGACAGTGACTCCCACATAGCTGCTCTCTGGTTTTCCCCTAAGACTTCAAGGCAGATGTTTTGTCTTGAATCCTTAACCCATCAAGGATCTCAACTCAAACCCCCTGCTCCTACCTCCAGCATTACCACTGTGGTGTTGCTATCATAGCTGTGTCAGTAGCCTGGCCTCCGGACAGGCAGCAGTGCTGCATCAGGGCCCCCAGCACCTGGCCAGCCCTTGGCCATGGCATGCTGGAAAGCTCAGGTAGGGATTGTGGAAAGGAGTTTCACAGGTGGCCAAGTCCTTCCTCAGGATCCGTTTGTCTCTGCTGTCCACAGACCACAAACAAAGGAACTATTTCTTGTATCTGTCTTCTTCCATTTTCTTTCATTGCCATTGGGCACTTCTCCCATAGCCACCTTGCCCTGGTGGACAAGTCATGGAGCAGAGTGGATGCTGTTAAGCACTGATCTTTGTGACCCTTAAGAATGACTAGTAATTTATCCTTCTGTCCCTCTCACCATACCACAGAGCACAGACAGGTGAGAGGCAGGGGAAAATCTGTCTACAAATATCTGGAGTCTGTGAGGCAGATACAGCTAGGTGAACATGTTTAGATGAAGACTTCTTCCTCTGCTGTGACTGACAGCACTTTCTCCCCAATACAAGAAGCTGTGTGAGAGGGAATGACAAGTGACTCAGCTTCCTTATAGAATTAGCTGACCAGGAGCCACCCCTGTGTGAGTACATCAGATGTAATCTATTTTCCCTTTAAAATTTGGGTCCAGGTGCTTAGCATAAAGGAATTTATAGAATTAATGTGTCTCTGAATTTATTCATAGATCAGAAAAATAATTCTTCTAGAATTTTGTCTACTTATGTTCTAGACATTGGCCAAAAGGAACAAGTACCTGACATATTTGAGAATGAGCTACTGTATTTAAACAGGTGACTTGGGGTGCCTTCTTTCATTCTAGATCATACTCAAGGTGTACATTTGATAACAGCAGAGTTTTTAAGCAATACTGACTGCTGTGATTCATAACAGAGAGCTTTTTTCAACAGTGAAGTCAGATACAAAATAAAAGGGAAATGTCACTGGCTAATCTCTTTAACTAAAAGATGGATTTGACTAGATTGGATATTTTAGAACAAAGTAACCTAAACCAGAATTGGATTAAACTGAACTGGTGTACAAGTGTACACAAGCACAGTACCTGTGAAAATTGAACAGGTGCCTTTTGTGATTATTCATAAGCTAGAACAGGAGAATGACTGTTGCAGAGAATCTGCAAATTTGCAACAGTCTTAACAGAGAAAAATACCTAGGCATATGCTACTTTGGAATACTGTCTGACCCAGTTTAGGTCTTTTCGTTTGGCACCATATTATACTGAATTAGGTAGGATGATGGATCAAAGCCAACTATTAAGGCGGACTGTTGCCTGAGGGTTTGTGCAGGACATCTCATTCCAGTTTGTTCTCAAAATGCACAACTGAACCATTTTAATCTGAGGGGTCAGCTGGGCTGCTTGTATCATTAAGATGTATGTAAATATGGTACAATTAAGGTCCCGTGGTGTAATGGTGAGCACTCCAGGCTCTGATCACAAGGTCGTGAGTTCAAGCCTCAGTGGAGACCGTACTGGGCAGTTCAATGCCTCCCTGCCATCCCATCCTGTCGGATCTCGGATGCTCAGCAGGGTCAGCCCCGGTTAGTACCGGGTGCTGTAGACAGTCATGAGGACTTCACTGTCACCGTCCAAGCTGGCTCGGCCGTGGCAGATGGACCTTGGGACTTAAACGATGGGGCCAGTTCTGCACACGCTGTGCCTCACCTAAAACATCCACTGTGCAGGCTCGAAGGGCACACCCCCACGTGGGCAGAGCCCTTCCCAAATCTTCATTCGCGAAGTTTGGCCATACATACATACATACAAGCAAATACTATACAAAGCATTAAAGATCATCTGTCTTCCTTACTCTGCGCTTCACATCACTTTTGGGCCCAAATATTTTCATGCACATTTTCTTTTGGGAACAAAGCGAGCATGAATGCAATGTTACCATCTGAAAGCATTTTATGCTACCCTAATTAACCAGAGAAGTCAACAGTTCTGGTTTAACCCAGAAAGGCTAAGTGATACTTGCTAAGGACAGTGGCCTGCAACCTATCAAGTGGAGAAAAACCACCCCAATGCAAAGAAACTCAACTCTGAAAGCCAGTAGTCTCCCAGAGCTATTTCAGGTGCTAGGATTAAACTTTTAGAAAGCTGAAAGCTGTAAAGCACGAGCTGAGCCAACCGGGTTTTAGATCCAGGCTGCAATGCCCTTTCCAGCTGCCTGGAAAGCAAATAACCTCTGTTTCATTTTCAAGTTCAAAGGGAAGCAAGACTGTTCTGTAAAAACTAAGGTCCTGTCTCATCCATTTCTGGTCCATGGACTTATGTGTTCTGGGACAAACACCACTAAGACCTTGACAGCTTTTCTAATAAGCTCACAATTTACCCTAAATTGAGTCATCTTAGGCAGATTAAGCTGTATGAAGACTTCAATAATAGTATGACATAATTTTTAGATTCCAGTTGCCTTTTACAAAGGAGAAAAAAACCTGACTAAAAATTGAATAGAATTATTCTCTACTAAAAATTGAATAATAGAATGAATTATTCTCTAAATACAAGCCAAGGGAATCTAGACCTTTTCCTTTTGACATCATCATGGCTAGGCTTCGCGAACGAAGATTTGGGAAGGGCACTTTCCATTTTTGAAGTGAGGATAAGAGACGGATAAAGGTAGTCTGGGGTTTGGAATAAAATTTCTTACCCTGTACAAAATTGTGCAGAACCTTTTGTGCATTTATTATCTTACCTTTCTAAATCTGAAGGGACAGTGTAAAGAAATGTACTATTTCAGGTCGTTATAAGTCAATCTCCCCTCTCAATGTTAACAGCAGCATTTCATGTATGGAAGTACTGTCGTGGAATTTTATTAGTCAAGTTCCTTTATTAGTTAGCATTCAGTCTAGTGAAAATTTACAGTAGTGCTGTGCAGCGCTGCTAGTGTATATTCTTCCAATCTACCATGAAACATGATGCATGCTAAATAACCCCATGCTACAAACAAGGGCACACACTCAGCACAAATATCTTGTGGCAAGAAAGTTGCAGAGGCAACAAAGGGGAGCAGCTGGTTGGCATTTGGTAACACATAATTTGGATCAACAAATCCTATGGTGTGCTGTTTCCTTTGTTGACAAACCATATTTTTCAGTAACAACTCTTCCAGAACGGCTTCAAAAGCTATACCAAGAGTGTTGTTCTCTTTCTTTAAAGTTAGAAAGGAAGGCTTATGTCCAGTTTCCTTAGAAAAGAATTGTTTTCTCAGACTGGGATATCAATACAACTGTTAGTAGTTAAAGATCTTTTAAAAACCAACCAAACAAAAAGGTAAAAAACCACAGCACTTAAATTCTTCTAATAATAAAAGAAATAAGGATGTGTGTTTCCTAGTAATGAAGTATTTTACAGAGACTGAATAAATTCTTTATAATGATACGGTTAAAAATAGACAAGCCATCCATAACTTAAGATAATATGTTCTTTACTAGGTGTCAAAGCTGTTTTACATTTCATATTTAAAGCTCATAATTGAAAGCAACCTGGTGTTACTTTACTTCAGCAAACAAGACGTGGAGTCACCTCAAATGCTTTGCATCCTGATGACCTTAGAAATGTTGAGATCAAAGAAAGATATCCTTAGACTAATTTAAGAGTCACTGTGACTCTTCTACGGCCTAAAAGAGTTTGGACAACAGCACTTGTGATGGAAGTTGTTCATCTTAAAGTAACATGACAGGTATAGTTAAGTAGCATGCAAATGTATCTGCAAATGTTACACTGATGATTCTTAGTAATCACTTGCTCTTTTAGACAGCTGCATCTACTTTATTTTAAGCTTTCCCTCAAAAAATTGCTAAAATCTTAAAATTGCTACTACAAAAATATAAATAGTAAAAATAAGTGAGTCCTCAACAATCTGAGTTGAATTGCAAAGGGGTGACTTACTGCGGAATAAACTTGTGCACTTCCTAGATCAGATTAATATTCTATTAGCTGTGTAGGAGGGAAAGACTCAGCAGAAGGCTCATGTGTGTTCTACAATGACCTTCATTTTGTTTCATCCAAAGCTTTCATAAGCTTCATACGTAACATTGATAAATATTAAACTTTTTAAGATAGTTATAAGTCAGTCAATTAATATGCAAATGCTACTCTAAGCCTGTGGCACATCATCTTTAATTTGACAAAAACATTCTACTGTTTAAAATGCTTGCACACTCCCATCCTTACAGGTAGGTACACTGCTACAAATGCTATGATGAGAAATCCTGTAATCATTACTAACCAATAATAGGGAAGCAAAAGATTGTAATTCACCCTTTATTAAGCATTTTATTAATAAGTATTGTTATTTGGGGCATGCATAATAACACTGCAACAATTATGTCTATCACAGCATTACAACTGAAACTATCTGAAACCTTTCATTTTTGCATTTTGTGAACAGTGTTTACTGCTTCTGCAGTCTCATTTGGGATTCAAACCAATTCTCCCTGATAAGTCAGGCTGATAAAACAATCCACCTCGAAAAATGACCAGGCAAGATTCAGCACAAATTGCTGTAAGTTACATTACACCATGGGATGTCACCTGTGAAGACACAATACCAAAATTTGTGCTGCAACTTGAATTACACCTGGAAGGGAAAAGAGTAATTCATCGTCCAGCAATTACTTAGATACAAGACAGTAAATAACACAGATGTAATAATTATTGTTTATAATCTCATTTTTTGTTACTACAAGAGGATGATATATGGATATGTTCTTTGCCTATACAAAATCAGTCATGCTTATAGTGAACAGCATAATTTAAAACCAGAAACATGTTGAAATGCCAATGGAATAAAAACAGTCAACTGTCTGTGACAGATGATGGTAAGATGACTGATTTGTGATGGTCCAAGACACTGCCATTCTTTGCTATCATTCTGCCCATTTATTTGGGGTGAATGCCATAGTAGCAGAAGGGAGTGTGTGCTCAAGTGTTAGCTATTCCATTTTCAGCTACACATGACTTCCCACCAAAACACATAACATCAAAATATCTGCCAACACTGCTGCAACGATGATATAGCAGAGAAGGGATAAACAGTGTGAAGCAGTTACCATTGCAGCAGCTCTTCCTGTGAACTGGCATCCCTGTGAGTACGAATGGAGACTACTTTTCAAAAGGCAAGTGCCACAAAACATGTAAGAGGTAATTACCTTTGCATTTTTGACAATGTGTAGATAAGGAAAAAGTTTCACCTCTTGCATTGGAATGGCACTGGTAGAACCTCAGGTCAGCAGCTGCCAGACTGACATTTAATGCATAACTGCATCAGAATCTAATGTATAAACACATTATCCTGAGCCATATAAGTACTTCATAATTCTTTCTTTGCACAGACTAAAAGCTGTAGAAGACATGAGAAGAACATATATGCATATTGACTGACGAGGAAAAGATGATTTTGTACTATTAAGCCACAATTCTTTCTAACAGATGAAATATATTTCCAGTCTTGCCTGTAGTATAAAAATAGTGCTCCAGGATTAATACAAATTCCAATGAAAACTAAGAAGAAATGCACAAAGGAGTTATAACATGGGAATCCTGCACTCTCTGATATTTGTCACCTTATTTATGAATAACTTCATTTATGAATACTACTCCTACTGAAGCAGGACCTCTTAAGGATAAAAATCCATTTATGAAGATAATTAGTGTAAGAGTGACAGGGCAATATGAGCTGTCATTGGGCTGCTTTACAGATAATTCAAGTTTCTCTATTTTCAACGCAGAGGGCTCCTCTTCAATGGGGTATTAAATAAATTTTCTTATTTACAGTACGTAGTTCACAGAACACAAGGAAAGATAGTTTTCATTAGAGAGACAAACTTTTAAAAGGACAAGAATGTAGATGTTTCCATCTTTTCCATTTTTTGCATCCTTATGTCTCAAAACTGCATGCTTATTAAGATAAATTTAAGTCTTTAAACAAAAACACAGCAGTGTATCACAAGGGATCAAAAACCCTTCCCCAGTTTCAGAATCAGGAAGGTATGGACAGGCATTACCAAACAATGCTGCATTTGAAGGAGCAGATCTTGGTGAAAATCTGTCTGCTGGCTCATAATCATTGATACAGTTAATTCTCTTAAATTTTATCCTTTTTAATCCTTCTACAAAAGGCACTCTTCCCCTCCAAAATACAGTTCTACTTGCAACAGTAAACATGCACAAAGTTCTCATCTGTTAAAAACCCACTATAACTGAGAAATGTTATTCTTCATGTTCTTAAAGCCCTTGCACATGCAACAGAAAATGAATGCCTGGGTCTCATCGTATAAAAATAATTTTGTAAAAGTATTTTTCGTTGCAAAAAATGTCAATTCTCTAAAGAACAGAGTACAACTTCATTTCTCTATTAGATCTTATGTTAAGCAGAGGCAAGAGGCAATAAGAATTAGCAGATGATAGAAGATAAAGTATAAATCCCAGATCTGACAGGTTGATTTTAAACATGAGAATCAGAATAATTAATTCAGGCTGGAAGAGACCTCAGGAAGTTACAGTCCAATCTCCTCAGAGCAGTGTGAACACTAGACTGTGATCAGGTAAAAAAGGGTTTAAACTGAAATGTACCTTTCCTATTAAAGCAGTTGAATGGGGTATATAGTTAATGTGACCCTAGTAATGTGAAGACTTTTTAACTATGTGCCTATTCAACATGAAAAATGGAGCAGCTGAGTAGCTGAACATTAATGGAGTGCATGTATCTAACCTGTTCTTGTAGTCATGTACACTTAACAAGAAAATTCCTTCAAAATAAACCATACCTATTTTATAGGAGAGTTTTATACAAGGGTCTAGCTCTTCTAAATACAGGCTGCATTGGTCACTGTGGAAAATTCCTGAACTCTGAACAGACATTAAATATTTCACCTACTACTGTGGCAAAATCATATAATCATCAGAAACAAGAAACAAGTGCAAAAATGCATACATCACGTTCTCATTTTTAATTTAGTAATTATTGAATGGTTTCAGAGCAAGCACTACATTATTTCAAACACAATCAAGTATCCTTGAAATAATGTTGAAAAATAACCTCTTCACCTCAGTATACACACGCGCATATACACACACATACACAAATTAGTTTATAAAATCTGTACATATGTATTTTTTAAGAAGCAACTCAAAGAACTGTACCACAAAAAATTAGTTTCTGTACCCTAACACACCACAAACTATAATCCATTTTTCTTAAGGTAGAGGTTAAGGTCACAAAGTGCCATGCAGTCCTACTTAGTAAAAAATGAACTGGTAAATGAATTTTTCTAGTCAGTGCTAAAAGAAAACACAGAACTCCATAAATAAAACAAACGCAATTTTGTCAGAAATATTTATTGTCCTTGAGCTAGGCAGGCCCCAGTTAATTTGTATTAACTGAAGCTTTATCCCCTTTGAAGAAAACAGCAAGTATATGACTATGGAAATCCACGATACTTAACTTCCTGTTACTGGAGGCAAAGCTGGTTCAAGAAAGGAGTATCCTTGTTGAATCTGAGTCTGAAAGCCCATCATCTTGGTTAGTTGCCTCATAATCACCCATGTTATCAGCTAATTCAGCATCTTGATCATCATTACTCTCTGCGCTGTAATCAACTTCTTCAAGGAAGCGAGGCTCATCTTCATCCAAAACGTACGTAGTGGGGCTATAATGAACAAGAAGTTCCATGAATCATGTTAAAGGTTTTACTTGGAAGACTGCTTTCAGACCATGCTCTGTCCCTTTCCTGGCATAAAATAATCCCAAAATTACCTTGGGAAAGCAGAAGTTTACCTGAAATGGTATTGAATTTTTAATTTTGTTAGAACAACTGGGAGCCCAAACCATGTTTTGTAAGACCTTGAACTAATTAGTCAGTCATATACAACTTGTTATCCAAATGTGCCATGACAAATTATCTACACTAATGGCCTGTAAGAACTTAATGTAAATACAGCACTATCAGAAGTTGCTGCAGAAGAATATACATAAAGACACAACTGTTGCTATTGGGTATAAACAAAAACAGAGTCTGCAAATTCAATTGTGAAACCTCTGTATTTTACCAAAACACACATTTTACTGAAAAGCATTGTGAGCCATTACTCTACAAACATCAGAGATGACAAAGTAAAGAGTCATGGTTACAACTAAGATTAAGTTCCCATATGAATCAGTTAACATATATCAGTTGTCACACGTTTGCATGCAGGTAAAAATTAAAAGTTGTTAAACCAGGCAAGTTTGAAGCAATGAATTTCAGGAACTGGGTGACCACCCAGAGAATGGCCTCTGGTCTTAACTAATGGCTTCCAAGAATAAGAGTATTAACACCTTTACTGTTAACTGGAAAAAGTTTAAAATACAACTTCCTGATCCTTTCACCTCCCTAAAGTGGAAGGGGGGAGGGGGGAGGGTGTGGGTGGAAAAAGGAAAGGAGATGTTTTCCAGACCCCATTATACTAACCTCACTTGGGACATAAAAAGTTACCTGCTTAAAAGTACTAAAGATAAAGTATTCCTAAAATATTTCGTAGGTATTTTTATATTGAGACTAAGCTCTAAGAAGGTTTTGTAATGTATGTTACTTAATAACCAAATCAAACAGAACTCATACAAAACAGTGAGAATGTTCTTATTGAGAAACATCACATACAACTTGTAGAAATGCCTGTATATTAATTTTGATGAATTTTCTCTTAAGGCATGCAAAACCCTAGCTTGGCTGTGGCTTTATAATTAAAAGGACTAATCACTGTATCTTTCTAAACCTTTAGGAGCTTAAGTGCAGCCCCTGAAATCTGCAATGCAACCTCTATTCAATATAAATATATTTTACAGTATTCTTCCTCTACCTGTAACCTGTAGCCTCAATGGCATGCCACAATATAACATTTTGTGCTGTTGACAGTTAATTCAAATATTGAGAGAAAAACTGTTCCCTAGCTTAGGGAAAACAAAAAAGAAAAGAAGAAAAATATTTATATTCAAAACGATCTGTATCATGGTTCACTAAACAAGCTATGCAAAAAGGAAAGTTCCACAAAACATTGCAGGTTACTTAAGCAGTAACTAGGGAACAACCCATTATGCTGGTTAATTAACTGCATGCTTAAAATAAAATTATTTTGATTTAGGAGAGATAAAGAATTAAGAAAATGACCAGACCCTTTGCTAAAAAGTCTCTTTCATTACACAGACAGGGAACCCAACACACACTAAGGATATATGCTTTGCATGATGAACCAGTGGTAGAATCAGCAAAGGAATACAATTTTTCTGTGCTTTTGTCCTACCAACACTTCGTGTAAGGAAAAAAGAAGTTGGGGAAATAAAAAGTTTAAACATTTCATTTTTTTAAAGAAACAAGTGAAAGGGACTTCACCAGATGTATCACATCCTGGTAAGTCCACATCTTTTTTGCAATTTCTGCTTCTAATCACTTCACACAGGTATTGATTTGTTAGCTTTCTTACACAAGGAATCCGCACTACAGTTGGCGAATAGACTGTGTAATTCAATTGACAGGAAATGGAGCTATTAAACCTGAATGTTGGCCCCATATTCAGTAATAATTCTGAATACTGAAACAGAAAACTACAATGAGCTCTATCAAGGACAAATATATATTTATTACTGTATAAAATATTTCTTATTATATATTTATTACTAGTTGATTTGCCTTATTCAAGAAAAGTACCATTAGAATAGATCAAATATTAGAACAGATATTTAGCTACATAAACCTTTAAAATACAAACTGGTTCTGAATCTGCTTCATAATAATCTTAACTTTCTAATACCTTCTAGGGCAACGCACCATGACTTCTCAATCATTTATTACTGAAAATAAATATACGTACAATATTTATTAATATTATTTTTCCACTCTCCCTTTCTTGAATTTTCATTCCTCAAAAAATTGTATCCAAGTACTTTCTACACAAAGGAAAAACCTGTGTCACATACCACTTATGTATGTTTGCTTTGCCATGACACATTTTCTCCTGATGCAGCGAATGTTAACTTACATATTTAACTTTTCAGCAATCTCTATTCTAAAGGTTAGCATAAATCTGCAAAGTGTAATTATTACTCCACTATTTTACTGAGGCTGGGTCACAAGAAATGTAGCAATCAAAATACCTGAAAAATATTTCTTGCTGTTTAATCAAATTCTTTCCTTGCCTCCCTGCTGCTCCCCATCCTAAGCATATCTTGTGACAATATATTTTTAGCTGCTGTCCTGCTGATTCTATGGGTTTTCATTTCCTAACTTTTCCCTTGGGCTCCTTCTAATTAACTTGCTCAATAATCCTTCTTCCTCTACCCCTGCACCTCCCACTTTTCCTTTTAAAAGGAAACTTATTTTTCTCAGGTTAGCAGAGGGTGTTTATCTCACAACTACAGTACTGAAATGTAAGCAATGCCACAATCTGTATATTTTCTTTGAAGTCATGGCTGTTAAAACACTATATGAAATCTTAAAAGTTCTGTATATCTTACCTAAAGAAAATTTGGTTGGTAAAAAGATGAACTCCTAAATACTGCCTAATATACATGAAGTAATGTTACGGTCTTCATGCTTATGAAGAACTTTAAGAATATCTCTTTCATTGAAAAGAGTATTTTCTCCATCACCTGCCACTGAATACATCAAATTTAGGAATTAATAAAACTGTTTTCTAAAACATATTTTAATTATTAATTCAAACACACTTTAGTTATTAAGGTCAGAGAGGTGATGCCTCAGGGGTTTTTTATTTTTAATTTTTATAGATTTTAGCAGTAATTGTAATGAAATGCAGATTTTAGTATACCAGTATTCCTAGTAGCTATATTCAATGTTTATGCATACTAACCCTTATTCCATATCAACCTCTAAAGATTCCTTTAAGCTATTTAGACTTGTTTTCAAGGCAGAAGGCTGAATAATATCTCAAAGCCTGTGCTACAAGACATAAACATTGGCAGAGTGACCTCAAAGCCCAGAACACTGGAAGGGCCTCCACATGCCCTGTGTGCTACAAGGAAGATGAAGATAATGAAGAGGGAATCCCAGATGCCCTCAGACTCAATTCTGGATCGGTGTGCTGGGGGTGGGATAGGGCTAGACTGAGGAAAAAGTGAACAGGGATTGGATACACATTATTATAAAAACCATGAAGCCACGGTTCGGACAGAGGGGTATCAGCATGTATTCCTGAAGGCCCTGGGCCTGGACATTAAAGGAATATTTTTATCTTATCACACACTAAGTTGTCTGGAGTCCTGTTTTCTGCAGTCTCTCTTAAGGCATCAAGGCACAGAGAGACAGCAGTGACAGCAGCAACTGCCATGGTAAATCCTGGAGGCTCAACACTAGAACAAGTAGGGCAAGGGGAGTCCCTGCAGTCAGGGAAACATGAGTGAGAGAGACCCGAGAGCGATACCAGCAGATTTAAATAGCCTCAGAAAGCATGGAAGTCAGTGGTGCAGCAGTTAGGGTATGGCACGGCAGTTCTCAAGGAAGGGCACACAGGAAGGGCCATTTAATCCTATTCAGGAAGAAAGAGGAAGGAGGCTTCTTCTGTAACAAAAATGGCACCTACAGATCACAGCTGCCATGAAACCTGGAGAGACCACAGCTACCTTGGTTTGTGTCTAGACCCAAACAGACTTCCTGAAGACCAAAAGAGCTACCCAAGACCCTCAGATGCAGGGAACTCCACAATCTGAAAGTCCCTCTGGGGCCTGAAGGCAGAGGTGGGTATCATGGGTGCAAATGTGCACAGATCGATCACAATTTCTGAGCAGGTTGACATGTAGTGTAAGGAGCTCACCAGGCAGCAAACTATCTGGAGACTGATGTATAGTATTATGCAGTATAGTATTATTACCATCCAGACAACCTCTCTAGGGAGGTTTGCTGCCTACCAGGGCCACATTCATTCGGTTACAAAGAGCCTACCAAGGCTGGTAAAACCAGTGGACTATTATCCACTCCTATTTTTTCATGTAGGGTTGAATGAGGCTGCAATAACGACATTGCAAAATACCAGAAAGACTGCATGTCCCTCGAAAGGATGTTGAACACAGGTAGAGTTCTCTTCTATCCTCACAGTTGGAGACTCAAGGCAAATCGTGCCTGACCTGTCTGGTGGTCTTCTAGGATGGAATGACTGCAACAGTCAACAAGGGAAGACCAACCTGTGCCATCTACCTAGGCCTCTGTAAGTCTTTTGACATGGTCCCACATGACTTGCTTATCTCCAAATTGGAGAGATAGGGATTTGAAGAGTGGACCATTGAGAGGATAAGGAATTGCCTGGATGGATGCAGCCAGAGAACTGTGGTCAATGTCTCCATGTCCACATGCAGAATGGTGACCAGTGGTGTCTGGCAGGAATCTGTCTTGAGACTGGTGCCCTTTAATATCTTCACCAATGACACAGTGAGATCAAGTGTACCCTCATCAGGTTTGCCAACGACACCAAGCTCAGCAGTGCAGCTGACACAGCAGAAGGATGGAATGCAACCCTGATGGACCTAGAAAGTTTGAGAAGTGGGTCCATGAGAATCTTATGAAGTCCAACAAGTCCAAGTGCAAGCTGCTGCATCTGGAACAAGGAAGGCACTGGAACAGGTGGACATCCCATCCCTGGAAGTGTTCAAGGCAAGGTTCAATGAGGCTTTGAGCAACATGATCCAGTGGATGGCATCCCTGTTCATGGCAGGGGCTTTGGAACTAGGTGATCATTAATGTTCTTTCCAATTCGACTCATTCTATGATTCTGTGATTTTTTAAATAATAATACCTTCCTACATGTTTCCTTATTTACATTAATGCTCTGAACATATTAGAAGTTAATAAACTTTCACTAACATGGTATAATTTTTCAAAATAAAATTTAAATTGTCCCTTAAAAGATATACTTGGATTTTTCCTTATCCATGTGACTCAATTACAGAGAAATTAATCCATAAGCAGATACAACCATTACTAATTTCCATCCCATGGAGTCCAGCAGTTTTCTGAAACTACAGGGGATGTGAATACATTTTAAAATTTTGGAACAAAAGATTAACAAATACTCCCTATGGAGAATTGCAGCTACTTGGGGATTTGGGAAAGGAAGGAGAGAAAAATCCGAAGAACTAATGATTCTTTTTAAAACTGCATCGTCAGGGGAGCAAAAAAATCTTATATGAGGGAGTTAGGAACTATCACAAAGGAATTGTTTCTCTATATTTCCCTTTTAATTTTTTCTTATGGTCTATACTCTCTTTCAGGGATCAGCAATGCTGCTACAGTAGGCAACATCACACATGCAACTGCATGTGCTGTCTCCTTCAGCAGCTCTTCCCTATATGTTTTTTGTAAGTAGTAAGGACACTTCCACAAGAAAATTTCCAAGGCTAAAAAGGAGAACATGTCCAACTCTTTTCTAATCTCTAAGAAGATGGAGTTAAAACATTTTGCTCCACAGCTTAATAACAAGTAATAGCAACTTTCTTTGTGCTGTCACCCTGAAATACATTTTGTGACACTAAAAACTGAATCAAATTAGTTGGGATTCATCAGCCATTGACTGTAGCCCATGGTAATATTTGGATCATACCACCAGAGGTAATAGAAAAGCTTAAAGAATGGTATGAAGACTATGTAACCTGTTCATCATACTTACTTTTTTCTATTTGTTCAGGGTTTTTTCCTAGATTATTAGTTTACTTATGTTGCCCTAGAGAAGACTAACAGTACTCTGATGCTACAGTCTGCACAGAATTAAGAGCAATCTCTTTCAGTTAGGCCAGAGGATGGGCCTGATGCATAGGCACTGCTACCAGACCCATCAATAGAATTCTGGGTCTCATTTTTAATAGCTCTTTCTTCCAGTATTCTGAAAGGGACAGACAGGACAAAAGATGCAGCATAAGATGCCTTGTTTCTAACAAAGTGGTACTCCTAAGGTACTGTGAGAAAGGTCAAGAACAGCTCAAATCCTGGAGGAGAGTAAGAAGGAAAAAGCTTTTACTCCTAGAGGAAGGCAATAAGACATATGCAAATGTCTGGGCAAAGTTTAGGAGTTATTAAGGCGGAGGGAAATAATAGGGCAAATCCAGTTTGCTTCTGGTAGCCTAGGAGAAACCCTTTGCAAGACATTAGACACACTCGCATTGCATATACCCCCCACTTCTTGCCTCACCAGTCTGCTGTTTTTTTCTCAAGTGTAAGACTAAGTACAGGAAATGGATTTTTCATCAAGCTTTTCCCTTCCTACAGCTCCATTTGGCTGTCTACTTTTTCCACCATTTTCTAGACATGCTGGGTCCCAAAGCACAGTCTGCTTCTCTGCCATAATTAAATTAAATTAACAAACAAAACCACACTATGTTCTAGAACACACCAATGAGCCTCAACAGAATACTGAAATGACTAGGAATTTCCAAAAAGAGGTCAAGTTTTTGAGCAAAGAATGTCTAGTAAGTCTTAACAGGTTTGACTGCAATCACATGGTTTTGCTTCACTGCATACAGACCCTAATGAACCTGTCAGCACAACAACTACAATTCTTAATACAAGATTACTATTACATTTGGCCTACACTTTTTCATTTGGAACTGGGGGAAAACTGGCAAGTGGGTTTGAAAGAATTAAATGAAGTGTTTAATTCATCACATAAAATATTGAAGTGCACTGTCAGAGGGAAATAAATAAGCTTATTGCTTTATATTTCCTGTTTCAGACAGGGCTTAAAATGAACTCATGAAAATTGAGCCTATGTGTAATGAAATACGGGTGGCATACTCTAAAATATTAACATGTACTTGGTTATTTAAAGTACAACTAGTGAAAGCAAAAAAGAATTTGAGAAACTCTTAAAATATTTTGCAAAAAATAAAATCAGTGCTTCTCTGTTTAAACTTGCCTGCTTATCCTCTAAAGCATTGTGTTTTTTGTAAAAAGTAATACCAGTAATTTACAGATTATGAAGGAAATAACCACAATCTTACTAATTGCTCTACTCTCACACTACAGGAACAGTACAGCTGTGTAAAAACCACTGTTTTATACCTCTTATTCATTAACTTTTTATCTGTATTTTCTGTAGGTAGCTTCTCATTCATCTGTAATGATAGCACCAAATCATGTAAGTATAAGGAACGTATAAGCAGTACTTTCACTATAACAGAACGGTGGAAATGGAGTTTGGGCATATGAAGCGAGGAACTGCATGACTGTCTTCTGATGCATGTCTCTGAAGAGGAGTAGAAACTAGCTTTATAAATTTTTGGGGACAGATGCTCTTTGTGTATTTCTAGCACTCAGGTAAAACAATACTGAATAAATACCTCATCTGATAATATTTTTTAGTATCTTATCTAGAACTATACAGAAACGAAAATGTCAGCACTCTGGAGAAAAGGATTGAATCAAAGGACAAATGAACATATTCACAGACATGGCAGAGAGGTTTCAAGAGAAATTAATACAAAAATCTTCTTTTTAAAGCACTAAGAAACAGAGAGGGACTTCTGCTGCACAGAGATGTATCCAGATATTTAGAGGGGTATGGAGGGGGGGGGGGGGGGAAGAAAACTCCTACCAAACAAACTTTTTTCCAATCAGCAGTGAGGTCTCACACAGCTAGGTAGCCCAAATCCCCAGTACTTTAGCTGTAAGAGTACCTAGAAATACCAGCCACAGGCTTCTCTAAATTTCATTATCATTGAACTAGGAAGTGTGAAAAGAGTCTGCTGAGTTTTATTAGAGTCATCACTAGGGGTTGGAACTTACCCTATCTATGTAAATTAGTTAAAGCCTTCTAGCAAAATGTTCTGGAGTGCCTTTCACTCCCACAGTTACAAGCAAAATAATGTTTATGGAATCTGAATGAACTGCAGTATCTCGAGGCACTGTCCAGTCTTTTATTTCTTGTACGAAGGAAACACAGAATAGTCTTGAAAATGCAGTGATTATACAAAACCACTGCTTAAATAGAACCTACCTTCACCACCCCATCAAGAACCACAAAAAACAAAAACCAAACCAAAACACATCAAATCCCTTCCCTTCCCAAACACAACCCCCACAAAAAACCCGATGAACTATGAAAGACATGGGGAAAAATCATGCTGAACTCCAATTCTTAAAAGCTGAATATCCCTCATCCTCTTATTTTGTTGGTGAGTTTTTTGAGAGAAATGATCTCATCAATACATATCCACTATACCCATGCCCACTACTTCCTGAGACAATACAAAGTGGATTTTAACAAAATTCATTAAAACATACTGTTACGTTAAAATTTATTTTTAATAATATCCAGAACAGAGTAATATGGTATCTCCATTACCTAGTAAAAGAGCTGACTTTTAATTACAACATGATTTATGGTATATGTCTGTGTTCTGTATACAAGCCATACCCTAAAAATAAGTAAGACTTCCCCTTTGAGTGTCATCATGAATAAACAGTACCAGTTTTTGAATTTTCTGACAAGACAGGATGTGACTGTTACAAAAGGTAGGAAACTTGGACTCCAACGATATCTGGACCAACTGTCACATGGCTGTATTTTCTGGGGAGCAGAAAAAAGTTGCTCTGCTCTATTCTAGACAAACTTTCCCAAGTAACTGAGACAAAAAAGTTTGATGCCCTAAGGTATACAGCAGAACTCTGCTTCTGAGCCTCTGGAAACGAAAAATGAGATCCTCTCTTAATTACACCTGTGGCACTATTAAAATCCCTTTAGAAAAGAATAAAGCAAGATAATGTGTAAACTTACATGATTATAGGGCACTTTTGTTCCTAATAGTGGAGGTAGTGTGAAAAAATTATAGTTTCTTGCTTCTTAAAGAATGGCTTGGGTTGGAAGTGACCTTAATTATCATCGAGTTCCAACCCTCTTGCTGTGGGCAGGGACACCTTTCACTAGACCAGGTTGCTCAGAGACCAAGGTACACATACATAACACATTTCAGTCTTAATGCTGCATTTTAAATGTAAGTTGTTGGAATTTACACCTTCAGTTTTTCCATTACAGATTCTTACCATTAAATAGTATTGCTAAATGAATGCTGAGAGCAACATACCTATTTTCTTACCTCATGCCACGTATTTTTCTATTTTAGTGTTCTTAGATTTACATTTAACCACTTGAAGAAATAAATCAGGAATTAGAAAAACCTAAACAATTGTTAACAGATTTCTCCAATGCAGCTCAGTATTTGAAATGTCCATGTTCCTAATCTGATTAAAAACATTAATTCTTACATGCACAGAAACTGATTTTTTTCCCAGTTCAGTGCAGAAGTATTTGGTTATTACCATTCACCATTTATAGCTGTGTAACATTCAAAGGTCCTGAGTAGGGTAAAATATTTTTTTAATTATTTTTTCTAGATACAAATTCACTTTTAATACACTGAACAAAGTTATTCAATGACCTCTCTCCAACTTAAAATTTTATCTTGCAGTACAATTATTTTTGTGATTTTCATGACCTGGTCTTTTGAGATGGAGACTGAACCTTCCTATATTTTTTCAGTTTCTGACTACTAGTTACTTTCCTCACACAACAAGATTACAAACATTTCTATGTACAGTCTAAATAATATTAACCTTATTATGAGCCTTATATTATTTTTTACCTGTGCTTACATGTGCAAAGCCAACAACACTGTGTTTTTGCAGCAGTTAAGTCTTTTAATCAGTGCTTTCAGAAAATTCAGGCTAAAACAGCCTCCACACCCTTTGCTTCCACCAATGAAATACAAATCATGTCAGAGGCAGTTTTCCCTCTGATCCCAGCATGGTCATATTTTACATGCAATTAATTCTCATAGATATTAATTTTTCTAGAGACAACTGGATTAATGAACCATTTTAGCTGGTGAAGGAATTCCGAACTATGCGTGTTCATTCATACCCCTCTCTCCACATATACCACTCATGTATGATGTTCCTCAGTACAACAGGTGCTTGTTCAACGCAATGCCGTCAAAAGTTACATTAAGAAAGAGAAAATCAGCACATAATTTTTTTTTCAAAGCACAGCCACTAATTACTCATGAATTGGGATGTTAACTTTCTCCCAAGAGACAATATAAAATAGAGATTCTGTGTCTGAGGCAGCTACCAATAAAAAGTTACTGGGGCTGATTTTCAATGCCACCCTCATGATTAATTACTCACAAGGCTGTAACTGAGGTTTAATATTTCAGACAGACACATTTATACTGAAGCTTACTTCTAATAAAATTGACAGTGATATAACATGGATGGGAAAAATATTACAGTTTCATTAACATATAATAGTAGTTGCAAATGAAAAACAAAAAAGCAAAACTTTCAAAAACAGGAACGCATGATAAATAGGTGCAACATGTTGGCACTAAATTTTGAAGTTCATGCTGCACCAATGTACAAGGAGAACTAAAGAAACACGTGTGCTGGCTGAAAGAGGCCATCCACAATAGCTGTCAAGTGAAACTGCCTAACAGCCAGCCTGTATTTATGGAAGAATTATTATTTGCAAAATTATTAAAGCATATTTTGTCTTGGGAGTGGTATTCTCCAATTTAGCACTCCCACAAACCATGTGCCACTTCCCCTCTCCCCTACCACTAAAAGAACCAAGGTGAAAATTACAGTTTGATATAAGAACAATTTACTGAAAACAGCAATGAGAGAATAAAACAAACAGCAACCATATTAATAATAAAAAGTCGAAGGTAAGAAATTGTTTACAAGGAAATGCCCAAACAATAAACAACATCAGACCACTCCATCCACTGCATTTTCTCCACAAGGAGAAATCCCTGGTCTCCAGAATAGAGTCCTTTCCTGCCGTCCCAGCAATGATGTAAGGTGAGTGAGTAACTGGCTCAAGGGTCACGCACAGAGGGTGACAGGCAATGGAGTAACATCAGACTGGTGACCTATCACTCTAGGGATTCCACAGGGCTCCATCTTAGGTCCTGTGCTCTTCAACATCTTCATAAATGACTTGGATGCAGGACTGGAAGAGATACTAAGCAAGTCTGCAGATGACACAAAACTGGGAGGCCCTTCAGAGAGACCTTGACAAATCAGAGGACTGGGCAATCACCAACCAGGTTCAACCAGGGAAAAGTGCCGGATTCTGCACCTGGGATGGGACAACCCTCAGTGTTCGTCCAGACTGGGGAATGAGATGCTAGAAAGCCAGTGCTGTGGAAAGAGACCTGACTACTCATGGTAATCTCCTCTTCATGTGGCTAGAAATACTTTGCAGGGTTAGTTGTTTCATCACCTTATCAGGGATCAAGGTTAGATTGACCAGCCTGTAATTCCCTAGATCCTCCCCCTTGTTCACAGCTTTCCTCCAGTCTTTGGGCACCTGACCCAAACACCATGATCATTCAAAAATGGCTTTGCACCAACATCAGTGAGCTTCTTAGTGCACATGGGTGCACCTTATCAGGACCTTTGCCCAAGGATTTTCCAACCTGTTCTTCTCCCACCAGGGGTAAAAGCTTTTCTTGCTCCAGACTATCCTCAGTCACTGGGTCCTTTGAGTACTGAAAGCTGAACTTTCTAGTCTTTCGACTAAAAACTGCAGTGAAGATGGCGTTCAGTACCTCAGCCTTATTCATGTCATGTGCCACCAGGGCCCTCCCCCATTCAGCTATGAGCCATATTTTCCCTAATGTTCCTTTCACTACTTACATACTTGTAAAAGCCCCTCTTTGGTTACGCTAAAGTGATTCCTGTCTCTTCCAGGAATCACTAACTCAGACTTATCCAAGCACAAAACTTTGTCTAACAGTAAAAATCCAGCCATACAAGCATACTGATGTCACACACAGTAGTGATCAAATGATATTGGGGAATCCAACCATCACTGGAGTGAGAGATACCTACGCATCACAGCTAATCTTCATACGCTTTTATCCACCTCCTTAAGATACTCTTCTATAGTTACTCCTATTGCTCTTATCACCTTTTAGCTTATACTTCACTTTTACTATTATCTGAAAATGCTAAGCATGAACATAAGTGCCAGTTTTTCTTAGTTCTCAACATTACAGTAACATTTCAGTGTTTAAATGCTGGAAATAAATATAATTTCCCCCTTTGATAGGGTGCCATAGATGCCCTCCAATAGCCCTGATAGTTTTTCACTATTTACAGAAAAGTTGCTCATTAATCTTACTTCCAAATAAAGCCTTACTTTCGAGAACCTCCTTGTTTCAGCTGCATAAAAACAGTAACACTTTCCATTTTCCCCCCAAAATTTCCACTCTATTGTTTTAGTTAAGTTGGAGCTACAGCCAAGGCCACTAAAAAATGTTTTCATCTCTTAGTATGCCAAGTGGAAACATTATAGTGTATAATCTTACTCTTTTCCAATGTAATGCTTTTTTGAAGTATGGAACTTTGCTTTCTTAGTTCTTTAACCATATTATCAGAAAGAGATGCTTGTACATTTGAAATCACTTATTTGCTGTGCAACCCAAGTCACTATGTACATACATGTGCATAATTGAGTGAGTAATTACATGAATGGAAACATGCAATAGTACACATACATCTGCAAACCGACCTATAGCTTTAAGAAATGGCAACTTAGTAACCTGGTTACTGAACATATAGATTTCTTTTGGGACCCAAACTTTATTTCTCATGTTTTAAATTCTTTAAGTGATGTTATGTATCTCCACTAGAGGAGAAAAAGGTGGAAAAAAAAGTTTGGAATGAAAACTTACAGTTCTTAGTGCTCTAACTCACATACTAAAGTCTGTTTAAATACGCCTTTAATACTGTAGCCAGCAACAAAAAAAATATCAAAACGAACACTTTCAAAGAGATAATTGAGACCTAAGAACTTCTACTGAGTTTTACAGCCTGTAATAACTCCACAATGACATTAAAATTGCCAGTGTTTAATCCCGCAACAAATGTGACTTATAGTCTAGCTCTATCTGTATTGTTCTCTTAAAAAGTTTGAAGCAATTGAATTGACACATTAGGTCTTCAGTATATTCAGATTATTGTTACAGTAAGAGGTCACAACACATCAACATTATTTTTTATGCGTGGAAAAACATTTTTGAAAGAATCTTTATGTCACTTCAGAAACTGCGATTTCTCCCCCTCCCTCCCCAAAAAGCAAATATAATAAATGTGTACTACCTTGTCACTTTACAGCTTGACTCAATCAGCTCATTTTCAATATCCAACAGACTAGAAGGCAGACTGTATTCCAAAGATGAGGCCACTCTTTTTAAACGTAGTAAACCAACACAGAACTTTGCTCCCATCTCCTCCAGTTCTCTTGTCCCTATCTGCAATCCCTAATTTGAAAACAAGAATTAAAAAATACAAAATAGGTACATAATGCAGAATTTCTCTAAGTCAACATTTTGTTATTTTATTTAATACAGTCCCCTGGTTTAAAGACAATACAAATAAGAACTGTAGAGTAAACTTAGCAAGAATATCAGAGACAACTCAGAAATAATCATCTAACTCAGATGATTCCTTTATGTCTGAACAGACACATCCCCATTTTTTGGACATTTCTAGTCTACACTTCCAGCACATCAGTATTAACAGAGGCATTGGAAGAGAGACAGAGATCATGTCCAAATCTGCAAGTCTAAATTATTATTAAAAGCTTGGGACAAAATTTATAAAAATTAACTTTGAATACAAGATTCTTCAGTGTAAGTTCCATTAATAAGAATAAAAAAGAGAATTCATATGATCAAGTTCAGTGCTATGTTCTGACACACAGATATGACTATTTCAGGCATCAAAGTTACTCCTTGACACAGATGTCTCTTTCCCTCCTATAAGTTAGTGGCTACATGTGTTAATTCGGAAAGCATTTATTTGCATATTTAGTAATTAAAACCAACAAATAAATTATCAAAAGCCATAGCCATTTTCTAACTTGATTGATATACCCAGACATTCTCCTCTGCAAAGACTGTTTAGGTAGAACTTCCATAATGCTCTCCAAGTTCACATATGTGATAAAGCCTCCCATCAGGTAATTCTACACTTTTAATTTAGCCAAGAGTGCAGTGTACAGGGACATAACCTCTGACCTCAACTACTTTATGAAAAGAGTATGGTCTACAGTGACCCTCAACAGTTATGGAATTGGCTAGTACTAACTGTATATACACTAGTAAATTCATTGGCACAACCTGACTCCAGCTCCTCCTGTGCAACTTCTGTATCTCTGGAGAATTTAAAAGGGTTTTAGCTTGGATTTTCTAAGCCTCTTACTGTAAAAACTAGTTAAAAAGAAGCTTTGACAAAACAAACAGGGAAATAGAGGAGCCAGGAACTGGTGGTAAGCTAAGTCACCAAGTAGGAAAAATACACGAAGCAAAAAGAATGCAGTAGGAAATGTTTTACCAAAAACTAAATAAGAAACAAACCACACAAGCTTCATATGTATTGCCACACCGACACTGCATTTTAGAATGCAAAGTTTAACGGCAAGTATGTTGCTCCAGAAATGGTTTAGCCCACACATTATTCATGTACTGTTTTGAACATGGACACAATTAATAGATGGAAAGTTTGATATTCTTGTGAGTTCTTTTTTTTTCCCTTGGTAGTCTTCAGAAACAAGGTGCTTTTTAGTAACAAGAAAGATAAAGCAATATCCACCATTCTAAACAGTGCCATCCTCGGGCCAAGTGGTACTGAAACCTGTTAGCAGTGAACAAGAGTTGGATATTTGAGTATTATTCTTAACAGTAATACTACTTACCTCTTTTATAATGCTTTTGTGCTGTAGGTTTCAAAGCACTTATTAATAAAGGAAGAATTATCCTCACTTTACTGATGGAGAAATGGAGGCAGAGAGGGTTGAAGCGATTTGCACAGTGTCTCTCAGCATGTCACTGACCCCGCTGGGAACAGAAATCAGTTCTCCTCACTCAGTGCAGTACCTTATCCACAGAGGCCAATTTTTTGTTTTTGTTTTGTATTTGTTTGCACATCATTAACTTTCGAAGACCCCAATCATAGCTGGGGGTCCACTATGCTAATCATAGGAAGACCCTGCCCTAAAGAGATTAAAATAATATTAAGGACAAGAGGCAACAAGTATGCAGAAGAGGATGGAGAAGGGTAACAGCAATCTCACTGTTATACAAATTACTAATGTGCACAACTTGATGGTTCAGAAACTTTTCCAATCAGTGTCTACATTTATTGCTGAAGAACTAAATGTTAGTTGGCAGTTTCCTTACAGACAGAATATGCTGAAAAAGGAACAAGAGTATAGGATGAAGGGAAGTGCAAAGACAATTGTTAGACAGATAGACAGTGGTGCATGTTCCATGGCTGCTATTTTCAGCACAGCAGAAATATGATATAACTAAAGAGAAAACTAAATGGATCAGATTGAGGGTGGATAACTGTGGAACACCTGGAGGATAACCTTTGAACTTAATACCCTGAAAGATCTACACAATTGTGGTAAAAGTCCATGACAAAGTCTAGATTTACTTCCCTCATTTCTTTAAATAGTAAGGGGAATGCAATACCACACAACTGCCAAATACCTAATTTCTTAATCCACTGCTATTCTTCCAGCAGCCAAACATCGTAATTTCCATGAAACAGGAGACCCAAAGTCTGTTTCAGGAAATACTACTAACCATCGTCATCAGTTTCCCTCACTAAGGGACCTGAGATGAAGTTCATTTTCATGAAGCCATGATTACACTCCTTTTCTTGATCTTCTCATGATCTTCGACTGTTGTTCTAGCTCCTTTAACTGTGGCCTATTAAAGTTCTCTAAGTGTTAAGAGGCATTGATTTTTAAGCACAAGCCACCTGGAAGTAGCTGCTTTATTATAACACGTGCACTAAATGTAGTTTCTTTTCTGTTACATTTTATACAATTGTCTTTATTCCAGACAGTAACATTTTAGATGGATGATTGAAGTCTTTCTTACTAACCATGTAATGAAGATACCTTCACATGAAAAGAGTGTCTCCATGATTAACTTTGTAACCTGAAAGCAAAGATGCAAAGAAGAGGCACAACAGACTACGACCTCAAGTTGAGAAGAATATTCCTGTAATATGTACTTAACCAAATTAAGATTTGGAAAAGTGAGCTAGACAGGAAAACATTATACTGATCTTCTGTGTTGCTATTCAGCAGAGGCTACAAAGACAATCATTCATGAGAACTCAAAATCTAGAGACAGAATAATCATGGTAACTGAGAAGTTTGTTGTTTATTTCCTAAAGTCTTCTCTTCATGAACATCAAAGAATTTCCAGATAACAAAAACTTTTCAATGAACTTAAAACTTGAGCAATACTCCCAAACTTACTAATTTCTAATCAGGAAAGGGATTGATTTCAGATTTCAGATGTCTTGAATTATGCAAGACCTTGTTCTTTTGTGTGGCATCTTAATTATGCTTCATAGTAGATCTTTTCACCTGAAAGTTTGTTTTTCAACGTCTTGAATTGCAGACAACAGAGTAATATTTGCAGCACTAATTCTCAACACACTACAAAGTCTCCATGTAACCAGTTTAAAAGAGATTGCTTCCAGAGATAACTCTGTTACCAGAGACATTAAATTCAAGTAAGAATGCTAACTTCAATTCAACAGCTTCCTGCCTGGCAATAGTCTAGCATCACCATAGTCCAAATAAAATGAAAAAGAATAAAAAAATTGATGCTCAGCTATTGTCCAGCTTTCAGAAAGACTCAGTATTTCTTCCACAAAGAACTGAATTACTGAGTAATTCTCTTTGCACTTTGAACAAAATTCAGCAATGACACCAAACCAGAATAGAACTGGAAAAGTGCTTCGGACCCTTACATGACACACAGTGCAGTCTGTGTAGCTGTGAGTCTGAACTCTCACATCCTTTTGGATGGGAAGTGAGAGGGAGAGAATTTCTACAGTTCAACTTCTCTTTTGAAATAATATACGTCATCTATTGAGATGAGCTTATTGAAAGAGTAGCTAGTCCCATTCTCTCCACAAAAAAACCCTAACCAACCAAGAGAAATGCCCAGGTCTGAGGGCTATTTCAGCTTCTCATTAGAGAAACTATGCTCTTTTCTTGTTCCATACCATCATCTTGGCTTTTTATATACATTTTTTAATAAGTCTGAGTGTTATCATAGTGAAGAAAAAAATTAAGAATCTTCCTGTATGTTCAGAAGATGAATAAGACCTCACAAATTGTTTTATTCCAAATAAAACGAATGGCGGAACAGCAATTTTATCTCATCAGCTAGTTTATATGACATAGAAGAACGCTCGTTCCTTTTCACTAAATTCTTCTTCCACAGAATACAGAAGGTTTGCCTTTATTACTGAAAAAGGGCTTTGGAGGTTTAAGCATCTTGAAAGGTTGTCACAAAGCTCTTCAATTCACTTTTCGTAAGAACTTTCTGTAGCAACACTGCTAAAGCATGAAGGTTCATGTTTAAGAAATTTTGGTAATTTCAAAATAAGCAAGTTATCTTATTTTAAAGCTCCATAATGATGTCATCTGAGGAATAATGGAATATTCAGACAACAGCAGGAATGGTTCTGTTGTTAATTAACAAAATTTGGTACTTACAGACCCACTGAAATTCCTGCCAAAATATCTGTTTTCCTACTGTCTGGGGAGACAAGCATGGATGTTGGAGCACACATTACTATACTAAATATACCTTGTTCCAACTTTTTTTTTTGTTTCTGTCCTGCCCTGTCATTGATCCTAGCCTCCTGATCCTCTTCCTGTGAAGCACTTTTTGATGCTTGTGGTAATTTTCTTGTTTAGCATTCCTAAACTCTATTTTCAGGCAGAGGAAACCAACTTCTTCCACGAATGCTGTCTACTATTGACACACTACAAACAGGGTCACATTTTGTTCTCAAATGCTCAGCCCTCTTAACACTTTTCAAGAAAAGAAATGAAAAACCATTTTAAATCAAGAAGTCAAACAACTATAATGTGTAATTTATAGTGCTGGTAACCTGATACGAAAGTGCTTTGATTAATAAGCATGTTTCTTCAGCTATGCAGAGAAATTCTGTAAGGGACACTACTAAATATCTGCTGAAGAACCATAAACGGCCATGGTGAAGTTTGAAATTGCCACGTTTAAAGGAAAATTTTATTGTAGTATTGGCATTGATTGCTACTCAATTTTAATAATCTATTGGACAGAACAGTTCTGGGTTTTTTTAATTACATGCATATACACATGTTACAAGCAATGACTAATATTAATCTTGTTAAAACAGCCCATAAGCATAACTGTTATGCAACATATAATACTGCAAACTATGTAATTTCATCCTGTCGTTAGTGTACCTAGACCTTAAAAGGTTTTAGAAGTTAAACAAAGCAAGCAAGCAAGTGGGGTTACAGAATAAGATACCAATGCAAATGGAAGAAACTAAAAAGAAACAAAAGTTTAGCTCATGTATCTTCTTACCTTATATTTGCCCTGGTCACATCCACATAATGTGCTTTCCATTGTGTAGCTCCTTTGTACTCCTATCTCTCTCCAAACAACAACTCGTGCTGTAGATTCCTTGGACTTTTCCACCACAAAGCTGCAGCTGCCCATGCAGAATGCTGGGGCAATCTGACTCAAGATCTTGGGAAGTGTCTGCAGGACAGTAATTTGAAATTATTTCCATTATAGAAGGAAGCAAGAGGGGACCATGTAATCACAAACCGTTACCAGAAAATTTTGCTGCAGTTTGAATATTAAAGTAACCAGAAAACAAATCTCCATCCTGAGTTTTAAATACAGTATCTGAAGTTTTGCCTTTTCCTACTTCCTAAAATCCTTTTTTTCAGATTCAGTCACTAAAATGCTTAGGCATGTGGGTAAGAATCAGGATACAAGAGAATTCTTGAGCTGATCATCAACTCCTCCTAATTCACCAAACTAAGCTTGCTTGAACTAAATGTAACACATCCAGCATAAAATAATTCAATTCCATTTCAGACTGTTTCAATAATTCCATTTGCAGACTTAACAAAACCAGTACTTTATTAATACATAAAATTCATTTGTATTCTGGAAAGCACTAGGTGAGTATTTAACTTCAAGAACATGAATCAAAGTTCAGTATGCCTGTTTTAAGGACAGGTTTAAGGAACAGTTATGCAACTATATCTATTTGAGTAATGCTAAATGACTATTTTTTCCAGCTTTTATTTGTGTCAGTAAAGATGAAACATATGACTGCTTCAAATTTATTATTTCAGTAGTACATACACCATTAGTCATGTAACCTTGCCCAAACATTCCAGTCCAGTGTTTTGAAACAAAAAGGCTTTTTCCCCATAACTCTTACTGATTGTAGTCTACTACTATAATAGTGCAGGCTGAAGCGACAAAACCCCATATCAATGTGTTAGAGCAACAGACGTGAATGGCACCCAACTCAGCATCCAGGAAATCACACAAGAAAACAGAGAAGCAATAGCCTTTTGTTTTTGTGAGGGAGGTTTGAAGAAAAAAAAAAGAAAGCATTTGTACTCATTTACTCTCAAGGATGCATAACAAGTGGTTTGTCATGCATTCACGTGCTTTTCAAGTTAATTGTGCATCTTCTCAAAACACACAGGGAGCCTGGACGCATTTAGGTCACACAGGTTTGCAGTTGCCACAAGGTGGCAGTGAAGATTCACAGAAGAAACAGGTAACAATTCTCTAAATTTTTGAGATTTTTGAAAGTTTAGACAATGCAGCAGACGTTTTTATACAAGTTGACATATAATTAGGAGCACATGCCTTAACTACAAATCTTTCTAAGAGTAATCTTGCCTATTTCCATACACAAAAATGAGCATTTCTCAGAACAATCCTGTTTATTTTCTTGCTGCTAGAATACAGTTTGCCATGCTTAAATGACTCTTCTTTTGTGCAGTAATTATGAATGCACAGAAGCACATTTTCCATCTATTGTCTCTGAACATAATATTACTTACTACAAAATTACTTATTGGTACAAAGAAAGAATAAAAAAAGCACTCTCCGTACAGTATTTGAAGGTCTCAAAATACTTCGAAGTACACTCACAAAATAAAAAGAGACCATTTTAAATAAATCTCCTTACGCTATAGAGTCATTATTTGGACAGAATAATATCAGGAAGTTATTTGAAAAGTATACTCCAAATTCATGCCCAATGAAAGAGGTATGAATGTCAAACTTACTCTGTAACTGGGGTCTTCCACTAGGTCACAAGAGGCAGGATTAACACCTGTATGCCACATGGTCTCCTTGACGCTGCAGCCATACATAAATACATTCTTTTTACGAGAATGACCATGATAATCACAGTAGACCTACAATAAATCATTTTGCAAAATAAAACCAAGGCATATGGAATTAACATTTTATGAAAGTAATAGAAGGCTTTTTTTTTATTTGTATTGTTGAAAGTTTCAAAGAATTAGGCAACACAATTCCTTACATAATTAAATTGTGCATTAAGACAAAACCCAAGGGATTCACCTCAGGAAGGTTTAGCCTTCTCACCTAGCCAGTGTAACATACTTATATCTACAGGTTTGCAGAAGACTAGTTCTCCAAGTCAAATTTAAGTGTGACAAGGTTTACAAGACCACATTAAAATGTTTAATTTATAGACTAGCTACATAGACAAAGTTAAAAAGATTCAGAATTGCTTACACACACATACTTACCAAAGGCAAACGTTTTATAGCAGCCAGATATTGCAGTAACCCTTTAGCATGGTAAATAGTGGGATGCAGATCTGGATTTGGATTTTGCCACTGTCTGTTTAAATCTTCTCCACTTAAAGAGCAACGGTGGCTATTGTGGGGGGGGTGGAAAAACGCATGATGTAGTCTGCATTATCATACTTTTAAATAAGCCTCCCCCCCCACCTCAAGATTTCCTCATCACTACTGCTTCTTTGGAAGGAGTCTGGCAAGAAACAAACTTCAATTTTCTAACATGCCATATAATAGAAGTGTTTGGGGTGTTTTAAGTTATGTTACAGAGAAACAAAAAATAAATAAGATGTAGCTTCTTATGTAAAGTCAACTGTAATATTGTTCATTTGCTGTTGAAACTGAAGGCTTGCAATTCCATTCAAATGCTCCTTCAAAATCAGTAATTTCAAATATAAGGTATCTTTACAGTTTGGGTGTCTTGACTTCTGTAATTTAAAGACTAATGCCAACTAGAAATCTAATACTTGAAACATGAGGGTTTTAGGAGACGAGGAGCTATGAGGCAAAACAAGAAAGAAAAGATAAACAAACAAAAAACCCAGAAAACGAATTAAAATTTTCTCTGCGTTAGGTGAGCTATCAGCAAGAACTTTTAAACTTGCAGAAATGCATGACTGGGGCAGTCATCTTCAGTACAACATTTGACTTTTGATTGTGTCTGCTGGAACACATTTCTTAATTGTCCCTGTATCCTGAATTACTTCATTACAGATGTTCTAGCATATATGTGTGTGGCTCAGCTTCGCGAAGAAAGATTTGGGAAGGGCTGTCCCCACGTGGGTGTGCCCCTTTTTTATATATAAAGACAGAGTTCTACTGAAATCCATTATTGGTTTTATTTTTATTATTTTGTTCACAAAACCTTTAAAATATTACCCATAACTACATGAGAAGAAACTGTAGACTCATCATAGCAAAACTTCCATTTCATTTGAATTCCCTGTAATCAAGTAAATGTAGACTGTGGAATGCTTACTCATAGCAATTTCAAAAGGTTCTGAAGTATCCCTTAAATCTATTAAGAAAAGTATCAGTAAGTGAAATAATTACTATTAATAATCAAACCAGGATACTCTTAGCATTTCTCTTCCACACCTATTAACTTTTATTCTTTTAATAACATTTGACAACAGCTAAAAATAAAAAATGCATGTAAAAAGCTTTCTCAAATATAAGACTTTTTTTTTTTTTATGAGGACTGGGAACTTGTTTCATTTTTCCCAAATGCGGGTGTGGTCTCATAGAACACTCCTACACATATCTAAGACTGTTGTTTGGACAGACAATTAAAATGTCACGTCAAATCACACAGGAATGATTATCATGCATGGAAAACAAAATATTTTTTATAAAACTGAAATTTGTGACACAATGCAACTACCTTTGAAAAAGCAAAAAAATGCAAAAGTCCTAGCAATATTGCATTTGTTCGTTTTTATCATATTAAGTATTCTATTTGTATCTCTCCAGGATTAGTTTAGATTATTCTTTTTAAAATAATGATGCAAAAGAATTAGTAGCACAGGTTACATATTTGTAAGTAAATGTATGCTTACTTTCCATTGATGACACCATCTGGATTGAGCATGGGAATAATTTTGAAAATAAAAGATTCCCGTAAACATTGGGCATTTGGACTATTGCCCATAAGGTATTCCAGCGTTCCCTTCATAACCCAGCTTGCATTAGTCTCCCCAGGATGTACACGCGCAGACAGGAAAACATAAGGACGATTCCCTAAAAGAAGTATGCATTGAAATTGCAAAATATCACTTAAGCTAAGTAAACAGATTGTTACATTGAAAAAAGAGCCAATAGCCAGTTATATTTATTACAACGTAAAAAAGTAGTATTTGGGATTTGAGTATTACTGAGTACAAGCATTATTGATAGAGCTTGCCTCAAATTTTTAAAAGGACTGCTAATTACAGAACTATCACAGTGGAGCTTTAGATTCAATCAGACAATTGTAAAGTCACAACTAATTTGAGCTGGCAGTTCTGACAGGACTTTCATGACTTTTCCTAATAGCCAAGAAAAATACTGGGGTGAACAAACAAAGCAGGAATGCTATTACAACAAAAGCTCACTTCAAATCACAGTAGCTTATGAAAGATTTTTTTGACAAGCAAATAACCTCAGCATTTGGAGAAAAAAGTTACTTATCAGGTACTCTTTTCCAAGAAGTGCTGTGTGCAAAATGTAACATACAAAAACATCTAGCAACAAAGATTTAAAATATATTAATATATACTCTTATATACTCAGATACATCTTGAGTTGGCTACTACAAATAAATATTAAATACATAGCAAACACTGAATACTGATGCCTCATAATTTCAAGAAATGTATTAACCTTATTTTACATTGCTATTTTTACAATGCATAGCATTTAATATTAATTTTACATTATTTTCCGTTGATGAGAAAGAGAAGTCATACTTACTGAATTGACAGATATGTTCATAGTAATTGGACTCTGGCATGGCTGTAATAGTGACTAATGGGCAGCTGTTGCCAGCCAGCGTCTCACAGAGAACATCTTGTCGAAAATATATCTGTTGAGGGTTGTGCATAGATTCCAGCTTCTGAAGATGCATCTTCATCCCAAAAATAATGAAAAAAATACTTCAGATCCTTTGCAGTCACATATTACAGCACATTTCAAAGGTACTATTTAACTTTCTTTTTATTGTTCTAAACAATGTTCAAGTTTCTAACATAATTTTGAGCATGAAATATCATTCTCTACATCTTTGACAGCTGATTGAATACTTCTCTTTATAGAGTCTGTTTTTCCAACTGCTTCAAGAAAGATGAAGGCAGAGAGGGTACATTACTGTATAGACAGATTACTGTAAGTATATATGGAAGGTAAGAACCTCTTAACTAAGGTTATCTGATCAAAGACCTTTTCACTGCAAAACCTGATAACAAGATAGAGGAAGAATCAACAAACAGACACAACAGAAACAATACCAAAAAGCAAAGTCACCAGTCTCTCGCTGACAGGCCATTAAGAATCTACAGACAGATCTGGAGAGAATCACCTGAGGAACAAGGAGTAAAACCAGAGGAACCTGAGGATTTGAGAAATCCTATACTATATAAAACTCAGGCACCTGATGCCTACAGTATGCCCTTAGCTATCCCTCTCTCTCCTTAGCAGCCTCACTATCCTGTGCATGCAAGTGCTATGTAGGTGAGTGCAACTAACCAGACAGGTCCAAGTGCATTTGGAGTCTGCAACTGGAGTGAGTAAAAGTCTCAGCATTAGTAGCTGGAGAGGACACATGTCTTAAAAGCATCTTTGTGTCCCATGTCCCAGCCTCTGCTGGAATCAAAGGAGACACCAGCACCTGGGAGCTGTAGGCACTGTAGGCACCTTTCAGTCAGTGGTGTCACCAATGAAACTCTCTCTGTGCCAGATACTGCACTGAGTAAAGGGTGTTGGTGTCCAATCACTGAAGCACGAACCGTGTGCCCCCAAAACACAGCTGGTGGTGAGATAAGGGCAAATTTCTCAGTGCCATCACCTAGAATAGGAACATGGGTTTACAAACCCACATGCCTGCTACCACCTGCTAGGGGCGGTGGGAAAGCATGCACATGTTCCCCACAGTAGGCATGTGAGGGAGGGTGCACGTGCTAGCAAACTTCAAGGTGGACTACCCAGCCAGTATGGGGTCCCAGGTCAAGGAAGGGGTATCAAGTGGGCAGAGCCACAAGTACAGAGTACCTGTGAGATGAGTGAGATTATTTTACTTATAGGAACCTCATTTATCAAGAAGTATATGTAGAACAGCACAATATGAGTCATTTGACTCAAATTTGACTGAAAAACAAATACTTCATCCAATTAGCACTGTTTCCAGTGAATTATCTCAGAATAGGTAATGTTGGAAGGGACCACACTGGATCGCTCCAACCTCTCTCCTCAGACAGGGCCATCCTAGAGCGCAGTGCACAGGATTCTGTCCAGATGGTTCTTGAACATCCCCAGTGAGGGAGACTGCACAGACTGTCTGGGCAACCTGTTCCTGTGCTTGGTCACTTACTCAGTAAAGAAGTTCTTCCTATGTTAAGGAGGAACTTCCTGTGCATCAGTTTCTGTCTGTTGTCTCTTGCCCTATTGCTGGGCACCACTGAGCAGGGCCTGTCTCCGTTCTCTTGGCACCCTCCCTCCAGAGACTTATAATATAGACATAATATATATTGAAGTCCCTGTCGTCTCTTCTTGAGGCTGAAAAGATCCAGTTCCCTCAGCCTTTCCTCGTAAGAGCAATGCTGCGGTGCCATAGTCATCTTTATGACTCCTGGAAAACCCATTTAGCCTGCAAGCATCAATTTTATTTTTCCAGCAACGATTCTTTAGAACAGTATTCATACTTTGCCAGTCTAAACATTAACCTGATGAAAATTTTCCATTTTAAGGAGCATTTTAAGTTTTATAAAAAGAAACAAAAAGAATGCACTCATGAAAGCTTACGGTTCACACTTTTTAAAACTAGAAATATTTAACTATGTAACATATAATCTTCTTACCTTTAAAGTTGAGTATGTATACGGATAATGGTAAGCCAAGTAGCACACATCATCTTTATGTTGGAAAGTCACTGTGAATGTAATTGTGTAATAGGATTTTCCCTTCTGACCTCCAGCAGCAATTGAACTTCTTGAAAAGTGATTCCTAAAGCAAAAATGAAGGTAGCATACACATTAGAATAATTTTTTTCATACTGTTAATTATTTCTGAAGACATGTTCTAAGTGTCAGAAGGATTTTTAGTGATTTTGTATTTCTCTTCTGTGTACATCCAGGTTAAATATACAGGTTTCCACCAGCTGTAGAGATACTACCTTACAGCAGTGAGACGCACATTCATCCATGTTGGAAAAAGGTGAGCAAACAAAAACAAGCAAAACAATAAAACAAACAAAACCAAACAAAAATAAGTAAGCAAACAGCTATCAACACAGAAGAATTACACATGGATATGCTGCACCATGTCATCCTGTGTTCCAGGATTGCTCTACACTGATTGCACCATAGATTACAGGAGGCTCATCACAAGGACCTTGTGGTCAGTATTACTGGAAGTCACTAGTAAGATTTCAATTAAGCATATATGCATATATATATATATTCCCTTAAAACTTTATCTGAAACAGTGTGCAACTTCTGAGAAAAGTATAAAATATGAAGAGCTTAAATATTAACATGCTTTCACAATAAGACCCTGCATATTTTTATCAAGACCCTGCTTACTTCTATCACTTCTATTATTCTCCATAGTAACTTCAGAAGAAAACTCTGTTCACAACAGAATAACACAGAATTATCAAATGTAGAAATAAATATTTCTTCTCAAAAATTATACCTCCTGCTAATCTTCAGATTAAGATTTGCTATATGTTTGATTCACATACTTACTTATAGTAACAAATATCTGTCCCAACACGAGTCCAACATGGTCGAGAGTCTAGTGCTTCTTGAACTGAATACATCAGGGGCTGCATACCTTAAAGAAAACATGCATTTCACTTTAATGCTTAACATTAAACAGAAAGATCTTCGTAGTAATGAACCACGTCACTACTTATGTACAAGTCTACAAATTACCTATACTTATTTACTCACTATAATAGAGTATATTTTCATGACTGCCTGGGTATTATATGCTCTTTCAACCAGGTGACAAAAGATTGCTGATTTTCAGAAACTAACAATTAAAGAAAAGAATCAGACCTTTGCAAGACCAAAATGAAATGTTTAAATGAAAGATGAGGTTAGTATAAATGGTAATCTACAAGAAATCCTGGGTCCCACTCCATCTAACTCACCACTACAAAAAGGCTTCAAAGAGAATACAAAAAATTGATACTATTATCCATTCACATAAATAACTGAAAAATAACTGAATTTCAGGACAACTTTTTTTTTAACAGTTAACTCTTTAAATCCTGCATTTTTGGGCAGTATACTTAATTTGAATATTTAATATGAAGTTAGTGGAAAAAATAATACATACTAATTGAACATAATTTGCTGGTTAGGTAGTTAGCCAACCACATTGACTGATTCAGGCAGTGTACTTAAAAACCACAAAAAGTAACTATCAAGGAAGAACATGAAACATGAAAAAAGATCTAAGATAATTGATGAAGACTAGTAAATAATTTAAAAGCATTTTACTGCTAGTTAATTACCTGGTGTTCTATGCTTTGATCAATGTGAACATATGTGTATGACAAAAAATACAACATTACTCTGTAGAAAGAGTTTAAATTTGGGGAGGGAGGAGAAATGTCTCTTCTTCCTTCATAAAGGACAAATTTCAGAATATACAGCAAGAAAAAAAGAAACTTCACAAAACAAATGGTTTTAAGCTGACTGACACACACAACTCATACACATGCCTAGCCAAGTGGAAGAAAAGCATATTTAGTAAGCCAGTACTTTTTCATGAGGGACATGCATCAAACATGGTAGAGACTGCAAGCGTCACTTAGGAAGCACAGCATTTCAAAGTAGACTTATTTTTCCTTCCCATCAATAAGACAAAACTGTTTTACAATGTTTCTGCTTACTTTCACATCTGAAAATCTATCTCTATGCGGAAATGGACTAGTGATGCCAGCTGTCATTTTTCCTGACCTCTGCCAATCAACAGGCTTTGGTGTTGTCCTCCCCTGCCCAATGGTCTTAGGGTAATTTTAACTGCACCAGTAAGTTTCTTCCACTTTGGCCTCACAACAAAACTTCACTTTAAAAACTGACAGCCTGTGGCTTAAGATATCTTTTTTCTTTTTTTAACTGAAGCTTCAAAACATTTTCTACTGGTACTATTAAAATAAAGCATGTAAACTATCAACATGAATACTAGTGATCCTGTGGAGGACGGCAGGAAAACAGCTGAGCTGCCTAGTATGGGTATTTTTTTAAGTATTTCTTCTCAATTTATAGGAAATGTATCTTACCGTAATTAAACTGACTGTTTGACTTTTCACAGTTGATGATGTTAAATCGGTAACCAATGCCAGTTTTCATTCCACTGACTTCAAAGTAAAACCATTGGTGATAATGATTGCTATTTATATCCGAGTTCAGAATTAGATCATACTCATTTCTGAAGATTAACAAAAACAAATCAATCTTTAAGAAGCAGAAATAAAAGGCCTAAAAAAGCATGAAAAGATGAGCTGAAATATCTTACTTTCTGATCTGAATAACTTTGCGCAGGTTTCCAGATTCAAACTTGGAATTAAACTTCAAAACATCTGCTTCCTCTGGTACTGAACAACTGAGTAGAAAAAGAGACCAAAACAAATAAAATCAACTTAACTAAAACAAATTCTTTTCCTTTAGTCGTCACTTGGCAATTCAGAAACTACTGTGAATCTTCCTCTCAATGCAGCCTCGATAGCAAAAACATTGTTACATCAGATAAAACTTTTAATGAAATCTACTTTAAATATTGCAAATCGTATCACAGAGTAAGTAGAATACGCTTAGAGTATGAGTTGAATGTTGTTTCTAGAAAGGTAAATACTTACCTCATATTATCAAGGTCATACACAACTCTGTCTATAATGTCATTTTGATAAATCAGCCTTTCAATATCTTGAGAGATTTTTGTCCTAAAATAAAAAGCAAAGTTCTTATTTACATTTTCACATACTGTTCTCAATTACAAAAGAGGAATTACCTCACAGAGGAATGAAAACTATCAAAGTTGACATGAAGACAGTGGTACAGTTCAGAGAGATCACAGCCTCACCCTCACTTATGTGAGAAAAATTTGTGTACTTAAGTTTCAACACCTGCATTCACAGCTGACTGAATCCAATATTTCTATGTGAGGGAACTGAGTTTTCATGCATACAACCCACTGGGTTTTATCTTGTGAAAAAAATGCAGTTTCATACTTGATAACAGAAGCAGGAATTACTCAAATGTTATTACTTATGTTAATGCTTTAATCCAGGACAACACTTGATAACATTAGTAACTTTTATGAGTCCTACCATAACCAAAATCAAAGAGTTTTAGAGAGTAGGTTGTACAGTGAGTGTGTTAGTGAACTAGCTTTTCACCTCTGAAGATCTAGGTTCATTTATCAACTAGGTAACAAATAAAAATTAATTTGGTGATGTCAGCCAAATGCCAGGTGTATGCTTATCCAGATCATAAACCCATTGCACAACTGGCATTATCTAGGTCCTGGTTTGGAAAAATAAGAATTTGTTGCAGTTCAAGAATGAAATATAGTGGCAGAGCTGTGTGGAAAAGCTTGCACAGCACCTGCAATAAGAAGAAAAGGAGGCAGATTAACAAGGAATAACACAGAAACAGAGCAGTAAAGTACATTTATGCTGGAAATTCTCAATTTAATCAAAATAAATACTGTTACTAAATGAGAAAGAGAAGGTAAGTGCACTACTCTAGCAGCTCTTTTTAAATTTAAACTAACTGGAAATGAAAACAGTTCACAAGTCCAACATAGTGCCAAAATTGTGATGAGGTTGACTCACCACAGTCTATCTGAACAGGTTCAGCTCAGGATAGAACTACAGATTTTTGATCTCGCCCTTGATTGTACAGAACTCTTTAGATCTCGGCATGCCTCAGCTCTAAAAGGTCATAATACTTCCTATCACCACAAGAGTTTTGCCAAGACAAAAATCCATCTATGAAAATCCATAATAAATATTATATAAATAAAAATGGCACTCAAATACCACTATAACAACAAATGTATATGAAAAGAAAGAAGAAATAATATTCAAAATGCACACAAAAAAGAAAAGCAGTAGTGGACATTTTCAGGTTCCAAAAAAATCAATATAAGCTATTTCAAGATAATTAAAGTAAAAAAATCTAGAACCAACACTGCTGATGTGAGCTATGTTCTTATACATTAGTCCTTTGTGGATCCTGATGATTAGAAAATACTAAAGTGCACACAAAACCAAACTCAACCTAAATTTTTAAGGAATGGAAGAAAGTAGGAATTTAAACCCAAATTTATAGGGGATTGAACTATATCATAATTTTCTTCCTAAAACATAGAGGAATGTAAAATACCTCGGATATTCTCAGTTTCATTTTTCCATATAAAAATAATTTGGCAAGACAAAAAAGCACTCCAAAGCACAAATTCAAAAACATTTCAACTCCTGGCAAACTGCAAGACTAATAAAAACCTCAAATCCTGCACCACGTTACTGTAATAAAAGTATGAAGCGAACCCACTCAATCACACCTCAGACCCACCACAATATTTTCTTAAATTACACAGCTGAATTAAAGCAACCATTTGTTTTCTAAAGAAGACTTAGCTGACGTACAGTATTTAACTGCTTCTATTAAGAAGAACATAAATCCCACTGAATGTCAAAAGAGTTTGGACACAGATTTGTAGAAGACTTTAAAGCTTTTCCATGTCCCCTACTAAACTCATTTTTACCACTGCCCTATAAACTATGAATTCCTAAGAAGATTAGGCCCTTTTTAAAAAGGTTTCCTTCTCAAAAGTTTGTTATGTTGCAGCAACAAGACAGAATCATTAGTCAAAAACTCAATTCTTAAAACAGTGTTTCTTAAAAATGTGATGTATAATTTTTGATTCAACGTTAGCAATATTATCTGATATTTCGTTCTTGTGTCATACAAGACCTAAAGAAGTTACAAAAATAAAATATTTTAAAATATACCCTGAAATTATCTCTACAGTCTACAAATAAGCTTTATGTATGACCACACAAGGTTTGTTATTACAGTGCTTTGTATCTAAGAACAAGCACCGGAGGGACAAATTGTATCTGACATCATTCAGTTTTACTCAGGAAAATTCAGAATTATTAATTACTACAAAAACATATATGAGGATATTCAAGATTTTCTTACAATGCTGTTCTTAGGTGATTCCTGACTCAAGACTATCTCCCTTCTAAATCATCTGAATCTATTTAATAAATAGCATAGGATAGATTCTCCTCCTTCAATACTAAATGGTATACTCATTATGTCATTAGTTTTCAGCACTTGTTCGTTTCACTGGAAAGATCACTTTTTTATGACGTGTGTGAAACAGATGAAGGATTTTAATCCTATCATCTAAAGACACAACCTCTTAATCACTGTAATATCTAAATGTAAATATGAAGAATCTCATGAAGTTGATTATAGTTGTAAGTGTAAAAGGCATTCAACCTCAGAATTAGGAAGGTGGCAAGGTCTTACTCTGCTAACATGATCAATAGTCTCCAGTAACTCATTATGTATTTGAGCCAACTCTTCATACCACCTCTACAACCTCTACAAATTATTCTTAAGTGTCTCATCGGTCCCCATCACTCATCATCTCAGAGAAGAAATAAATGAGTGTGTTGATGTGTTGGTTTTTTGTTGGTTTTATTTTTCCTCCTGTGTTTATTGTGTGCCACTCTGCAAGATCTAACACAAACTGTATTCTTAGCATTTGTTACCTCTAAATTCTATTATACTATAAACTCTAAAACCAAACACTGAAATATATTAACTTTTTCCACCATGTTTTCCTGAAAGATAAGCTTTTTAGCAGAACAGAGAGAAGAGCTGAAGCATCTTCAAACTACTAAAGATGCTGAAGCATCTTTGAGCTGTCCTATCTTTGCTAAGAACTCAAGACTGCATTCAGTTGGGGATTTTTTTGTTTGGTGGTGGGGTCTTGTGGGATAGTTTGCTTTTTGCAAACTACAAAATTTAGATAGGAGATGGCAGGAAGGCAGAAAGGGAATGTATAAATTAAACTGAATAATATTCAGAAACTGAATTAGCATATTAGCAATTACAGAATCAGACTGACTCTGCACTGATCAATACCTACTCACCCACCTTCAAACGGCTTTTCACTGAAAACAGTTTTAGATGCAAAAGTAAACTGTAACACTGCCTGTTAATCACACAATAGGGTTGGAAGGGACCTCTGGAGATCATCTAGTTCATCTGATCCTAAAGACTGTTTCTCAAGGGAGCAAAAACAGTAACAAAGAAAGGAATACAGTAACTCACCTCTGCACCCCATACGGCCTTTCCAGAACAGGTTCCTTAAATGGGGGTGGAATATGACCAAAATAATCTGGATAGGCCACTTCTGAATATTCTGGAATAGACTTTGTGCTTTTTACCATTTCAATATAAAGATCACAGTCGTGAACTGGTGATACATCAGAAACCTGAAGCATGACTTGTTCCCCTGACGAACTAGATCTGGAATCCTCCTCCTCTGAATCCACTCCAGAGCAGCAGAGTTTTCCTAGATGGACAGATGATCCTTCAAATAGGCTACTTCCACAGGGTGAAACATGTTCACAAGGTTTACTACAAGCAAGTGTGCTAAGGCTAGCTTTGTTTTCCTTCTTTACTACACATCCTGTACCATAACACTGCTCATTTTTCACACTGTTCTGCAGACTGATTCTGTCCAAGCCTTTCACAATTTCTTGGCTTAGACATTGGCACGATGGAAGCATGTTTCTTTGATCATTTTGCTGATGTGAACAACTGTCTTTCATACTGTCTTTCTTTGGCAGTTCCAGGAAAACTGGCCTTCTATTGTACTCCTCTGTCAATAAAGGATTGCTCTCCTTCAAAGCAATCCCTTTTGTTGACTGGTTTGCTTCAACAGAGTGCTCCTCGCTGGCTGTAGGAACAACAATAGGTCCACTCAAATTTGCATCAGGTACAAAAGGCTTTGGTTCCTTGGAAACTAAGTCCCATTCCTTAAAAAATAAAGGTGAAAAAATAATGTTAAAAAATTATTAACAAAAAAACATAAACAGTTCCTAAGTTCCATTCACATTAGAAACCTTCCTCTTTCCTTGAAGTAAATTTTTTAATAATCCAAAAGAAATGTAATGTAAAAGTCAGCAGTTATTGTGTTATAAGCTATCCTAGCAACCATGTTCCATCTTGTACAAGGTGTTAAAGCCATAAACAAGTAGTTCAACAATAACAAAGTATCAAGTCATTGTATTTGACCCAGATATTTTAACCATCTGCTTCAAGCAGGTGCACAGCATTTAAGTATCTAATACAATGAAGCTCTCAGAAGTCTCATATCCTTTCCTATTTTACTTCTGCCGTCTCCAGTAATGAGATACCAGAAAACAATTTTCCTTATAACTGCTCACAATCCCCTTCTCAGTCAGACTGAAGTAACCATAGTGTTTAATTAATTTACTTAGTACACAGCACTCCCTTATGTAGATGTAGAACTGTAGACTTATGTTTCTTGGCTAGAGGAACTATCCACCAAAAAAAGAACATCAAAGTGTATTCCAGAGTCAATCTGACAAAACAAGAAATGTCCTGGGAATCATATACTTTACCTGAAAGTTTTCTGAAAGTTCTGGGAAAAACTGCTCATACATTTTCAGTTCTTCTATGGATCTTCCCAATTCCTGTCTAGGTTTCAGTTTATTAATATCAGTCTCAATATCATCATTCTGAAAGACGACCAGAACAAATTAATCTTGTACCCAGAATTAACATACTTCTAAAACATTAATCTGAAACATTCACCTTTTACTCCTGACACAGCCATGCTCTAAAACCTGAATACTACTATTTTAAAATTAGTTGAGCTGCAGCTTTCACCATGAAGATTTAAGCAGCTTGGGTTTTATTAGTATGCCTAAGTCTCAATTTCAACAGAAATATTAAAACAACTCACTTTTCTTGCTTTCACACAAATTTATTATACAGAGATACCAGACTACACTTTATATGATATCTGTGCGTATTTTGACTACTGCAACTTGGAAAGTGGAGACTTCGTGTGCTTGCAGTGACAAAGTAATACTGCTTCTGTAGAAGAAGAGTCCTTCATCAGGGCTCATGAGACCCTTAAATAAAACTTGTCTTTCCAGTCCATGGACAGACAACTCAATTAACTTCTAAATACCTGTAATATAAAAATACAGAATGAGGCAGTTCTGATCAAATATCCATCCGTGTCCCGACTGGCAGGAGAGTAGGACAATAACTTCCCAAAGTGGTACAACAGTGAGGGGTTTGATTTCTACCTCTACAGTTGGCTGAACTTACTGCCTTGCTGAAACACTGATCAGGTCAATCCCAGTCCAGAATGATGGAAAAAGTTAGAGCAGCTCCTACATGCTGAGCAGCTAACGTAGGAAAAGCAGGCTGAGAGAAACACAAGTGGGGAACACAACACTGCCAAAAAAGCTTGCAGTTTTGTCCGATTGTACTCGACACATTAAGTGCAAGCAAACAGATTTTCTTAAAAATCTTGAAGCAATCTGAACAAGAAGGGTTTTCTTTCTTATTTTCAGGCAGGACACACTTCCTTTAAGTTTCAGGAGCTTTTTTAATTTTAGAATTTGCCCTGAAAACATCCTCCTTTTAGCACTTAGAACATATGCCTATATACATGATTCAAGCAACTTAAATAAAAAAATTGCTATGCTTGATTTTTGCCTATTAATTTTGTCTCTACCAACCTTAAAAAGTTGGTCCTTCTCATCATCATTTTCAGTTTCAATTTCTGATTCTGTTTCACCATCATCATTATCGTCACTCTCATCTACTACATCATCCACTACAATACAAAAAAGTTTGGTAAGACAAATTATACATTCAATGCGCAAACTCAAAGAACTCTTTTCTGGGTTTATTTTCCTTTTTGCTTACCACTTGGAAAAAATGTGAAAACCAACTAATAAACTAGTCCTGGGGGGTTTTGTTGTGTTTTCTCAGAGTGTTTTCCATGGAGGAAATTTGCTGATTGTCAATAAAAGGCTCACTCAGAAGTTTAAAAATTATATTGATTTTCTAGTGCATTCAGAATAATTACATGTATTGCTTTTACAATACTGACTATACAAGATTGTACTTGTAAAAAACCAAGACCTCTACCCACCTCATGTCTTTTAATACAGAAGTTTTGCCTTTAAAAGTGAATCCTATGTATCTTATTTCCTTAGGTTATCTTCTTTTTATAAAAAGTAAGAAATCTATCAAAAAAACCCCAAACATATTAGTTGTTCCCTTCACCAGACTAGGAATTTTCTAAATAGGTACTATAGAGTACGAAAGGTAGTGTATTTGGTAGATTTAATTTCTGTGGATTTTGAAACACACTTTGAGACCTGTAAGACAAAACATAAACTCCTAAATCCTGGAGGTAGAGTTTGACCCATTTGAAGTCCCATAGGATAGTTTACTTCTTTCAGACTATGATGACATTTTGGTTTAGGAGATACTGTGAATAAGAAGATACCAGTAAGTATGACTTTGCCTCTTCATCTTACAGTAACTTTCTAACAACAACTTCATTAGTTGCTTACCCAGGTCCACTATATCAGTATGCATTAAAAATTAGTTATCTGTAAATAATGAAAGGTGCTTACAAAGGGCTGAATCTATTTCCTACAAATCACCACACAAATGCTTTGCAGACAAGTTTTTCCTAAGAGACAGCACCAGAAAAGCAGCTCTACTTTTTCATCATGCAAATAAAGGAAAAAACACAATTTAAAAAAGGCCAGTGTTTCAAATGGCACGTGTTAATCTTAAATCAACCACATCCTGAGTTATCAGGGTAAGAGAAAGAAAGGAGTACACTACATCACTTTTCACATAGCAGAATGTATATGATAAGTGAGTTAAAATGAGATACCGTTTAAGTTTGTATACAGACTACTCTTTACACTTCAGAGTTTGATGAACATCACTTTTTAGTTCTTGTTTTCTGTTTTATTTCATAATTACATACACATGGACAAAATTTTCATCACTTAAAATCTCACACTAGAACTGGGGCTCCACACTAACAGTCACAGATTAAGAAGAGTCTCAGAGTCCGAATTTCGTGGACAACACAAATAACTGCAATTGATTCCACCTTACATAAAGCAGCATTGGACATACTCAGAGACAAAGTACTACAAAATTACCATACCATCAGGAGGCAAACTGTACAGTTGAGCAACAGGACCACTGGCAGGAATAACCGGGAGTTGGAAATGGAAAGCACTTTTAATTGTTGGTAAAGGAAGACGATTTTTAGGAAAACATTTTCTCATTATTAGGCTGGAAGTGTTGACGAGAGGATCAAGAGTTCTTACTGCAAGGCACTCCTATTAACATGAAAATAATGAAAAGTATTATCAAACTAATAATCAAACTGTATTTGTTAAACTATTCATGAATTCTAGAAATCTGTATTTTGTTTACAAAAAAATTTGTTAATGTCTCCTCTGAAGGGTAGAAAAACTTCCACCAGCACAAATTCAGCTTTTTAAAAATACCAAACTTCAAAATTTAAAGGTATTTTCACCCCCTCTATTTTAAAATTAAATTCAACAACCCCTTCCAGAGATAGCCACAGCAAAATAATACTAAATATGAATTTAATTCTGTACTCTTTCGTTCTGTTTCAGGCTGTTACAGAAAATAATGCTGACTTCCATAATCAGGAATGATCACAAATCGCAGAAAAGAAATACGATGAACTTGAGGTCAAGGACCTTTTCAAAGCCAAAGAGGCAAAAACTACTACATAAAAAAACCAACCATGATAAACTTACTTGTGAAGTATTGTAAAGAATTTTCATCCCATTGGCATCAATAAATGCTTTCCTTCCGAGTTTGATGTTTGTAACACTTTTAATGCACTGCAAAACTCCTTTACGTATCAGCATGTATCTGTGTCGACTATCATGACGGTGCCAGTCAACATAAATCGTTAAAAGCAGCTGCACATATCCTCTGTCTACTGCTCTCCTGGCATTTGTTTCTTTGCAAAAAAAGTTAGGAAAGAAAATTAAAAATTAACCAATGACTTCAGTATTACTTTCAAATCAATATTTAAATTATTCTTTTTACCCAAGTAAGTGACTTGTTTCATTTTAAGTAGTATTCTACCCACACTTAGCAGAGTTTTACATCAACCTGAACAGAAATCACTTAAAAATTGAGTCCAGTAGTCTAAACTTAATTCTTAGAATATTGCATGCAATTTTTGTTTACCAGAAGAATAGTGTGAATTACACTTAAAGGTAATTGTAAGGTCCTGTCATCTAGAAAATTTAAAAAAAAATTTCTACAAATCATACCTTATCACTATCCACACACACTGTGTGGACACAATATTTGAAACAAACTTTTTTTCCCTTGCAATCTATACAGTTTTGCAGCAACTATCCCTCAAATTTGATAAACTTATAATACCTGTACCCCAAATACTGGGTAATTATTATGTCAACTGTATTATACACATCATAGATTAGTGTTTTTATGAAGGAATTTACTTATATAAAGTGTAAGAATCTACAATGTCAAAACTCCCTAAGGAGAGGACAACCCTAAATAAATGCACAAGATCTCCTTTTTTAAAGGCACATCTTTTCAACACTTCATTTTTCTCCCCAATATTAAAGTTTAACTGCCAATTTACAGAATAGAGCACTGAAAATTATTTGGAAATATTTCTTTCTCTGAATTTCCCAAAGAGAAACTTCAAAATTTGTAAATACACGAATTGTAAGATCAAATCGAATAAACCTGAGTAAAGTCAGTAATCTGTGATAGTACAGAAATTTCCTCTCATTTGTCTGGAATGGTTTACTGCAAATCTAATCACATCTCAGTTCTTATCCAACTCCGCTGGAACTACTAGGAATGCTGTAGCTTTAACACAACCGTTTGGAGAAAATGAGATTTTAATTCCTTGCTAATTACAATCCTGGTTCAAAATCTGCAGAGATGCCATTTGTGAGGATCAGCTGCTTGTGGCTGAGACAGCTCATGTCTGGAAACAGACCATTGTTTTGTTACCTTTAATTCCACTTCATGAGCATTACTGACAGATTTGTCATTAGGATCCCAGTCCTAATTACTCATATGAATTACTGAAGAATACCTGTATTTTCCCCTGCCATCCACAGATATTTTCAGATATATGTATAAAAAAGATGCACAGGAGTTAAGTTACAGATATGCATTACTGAAGGACTGAGGTGAGTGAATGTAAAAGGCTACTTCTCCATCTTGGATCCAGATCAGTTCTAGAGAAGCCATGCAGCCCTTCTGCTGCATAACTGAAGAAACACTAGCTAATTATTAAACACATCTCTATATACTATATAAATAAAGCACCAGAGACTGCAGATAAAACTGTACCTTATTTCTAGCTTTCCTAGCCTTGATTTTGTTTAAGCCACAGACTTAATGTTAGTTTTACTTTACACACACACACACACACATATACCTCAAGTAGACAGTTTCTTGTAGTCAAACACTTACTTGATTTTAGCAATGCAGCAAGTGTGTCTAAAGCAACCCTGTCAACATAACATGAAAAGTCAAAACAGCAACCAACCAGTAAGCTTAATTTACAACACTATAAAACTAAACAAGATATTTACTGTTAACCGACTTACGTAGCATCTACCCTCATGTCTTCCTAGTTGAACTGTATCATAGATTTCACTTTTAAAATTTGATTTTACTAAAAGATCACATATCTCTGCTATATCTGAAGTCTGATGGAAAAACTTAAAAATATCAACGGAATGGCTATCCAAACTTCCAGCTTTTGCAAAAACACTGTGACAATGTAATGTTTATGACTGACATTCAATGGCTGTGACAGTTCTGAAATTCAGTTTTTTGTTAACAGTGGAACACATACTTCCACAAAGTAAAGGACATTATTTTTGAAAACTGCAGTCAATACTGGTGGTGTAATAGAATATTAAGGAGCAACACCCATCAATCCATACTACAATACAAAATGGTCAGTGTGAGATTTTTCTTGTTCACAAAGATTTTTTTCAATTAACTCAAATTGTACAACTAAAAATGTATATACTCATTTTCCCCCTCTTTGTAAAGACAGACTTCATGCATCTGATCTTAGACCATGAACAAGGATATCATGATTACTTATATCATAAAACAGTAAGTTCATATACCTAATTTTAGGCTGAGGCTTAAAGGAGTGGGCCATTTTTTTGGAAGATACTCCTGTGACCACAAATACCAAATTTTCATAACATAGCAGTATGTTTTTGTACTCAATATGTACAATATGAGATTATTATTTTTCTGACCAGATGAAAAATTTAGTTTTCTGTACGTCTGTACTTCAAAAAGGTGGAGTGTATAAAGAAGGACTAATCTTCAGTTAGATCCATTTAGCTATTTTTTACCCTAAATTCGCTGGAAAAAACAACAAGCAAAAAACCCCAAACCCCAAGCAATCAAAAAAACTACCACAGGGTTGGGAATCTAAGGTCACCACTTTCAGCTACACATGTATTTTACTTTTTTTTAATACAATGGCCCAATAGACAGATATTGCTGGGGCTTCCTACTCTGTATTTTATGTTCTTGGTCTGAGAGTCTGTACTGATTTGAAGTAAAACAAGAAGAAAATTTTATTACCAAATAAAAGGGATAGTGTCACAGTAAAAGCACAAAGCAGATGCAGAAGTCAATTCAACAAATTGAAAAATGACGCAATTGTCTTGATCTGTTTGTCACGATTTGGGGATAATCACTGTATAGTTTCCATGCAAGAATATTAGAGACCAAAAAATAGTATTTTTATTACTTTACTAGTAGTGCAACTAGACATTCAAATATTTTATGTTACTCAGTAGGTAAAATTAAACTGTCAGATTTGTGGTTCTCCTTCCCATCTCCCTTCCCTTTAACCTTCAAATATTAATTGAGTTTGATTTCCTAATATCCTTTATAATTTACAGGTAAGTTCTGAAACACATACAAGATTTTATCATACACTATATTAAAGAGACCTTACTTACTTCATAAGGCTAGTGTTCTTTTTACTAAAAGGGCCAATGATCTTAAACATCAGTTCTACTACTCCATTCTTTCCCAAAGATACTGCATTTACAGCTGGAAGAGTTAAAAGTAATCCATTTTAAAATAATGTAATAAGAAAGGCAAAAGAAAAAAAACAATAAACTAAAATTCACACAAGTTAATTTTGAAGTACAAAAAATGCTAGACATGCTTGTGCTTTAAGACACACAACAAGAAGCAGACACTACTCTGCACATAATCAGCGCGATGATCCAATCTTGATAGAACTTGGAAAAGAAGAAAAACTTAATCACTGCTTTACAAATAAAATCGTGTGCTACTTCCAACACAGGTTTCTGCCTTCTTTGTTATTAAAATGCATCATAAAAAGAATTTTCTTAATTCACAGCTTATCAAAACAACAGGTTTTCAGAAATTTCAAGTCTAATAGGTCCTATGACTTGCTACTGTGATAGACAGATATATTCACAAGGGTTTGAAAGACAAGAGTCTGCTATAAAATTTAAATATGCCAACTGGTAAAAGCTTTCCTGAACTACACGTTATGAACATACGTTCTCAGAAAACAAAAATTACAAAAGTAATCTATTTGAAAGGGAATAAAAGAAATTCTGCTAGTATCTATTATGTTCAAGAAATACCCACTGAAAGTGCATCTGGCTGAAGTCCAACAGCCACAGAAAATAAAAACTGCTGAAACAGGCACAGAAATTCAATTCCTGACTTAGTAATAAGTACTCCTAACAAAGTGGGAAGAGAGTAGTTAAGAATTGCCTTCAACACACTAAATACTGTTATTACTGTAGAATTTAATATGTGAACTCCAGTTGCAATTTCATCATCATTAGCAGCAACATTACAGCAGAATCTAGAAAAACTTAGGACTTATTCTAATAGTAACTGTACACAAACTTTAAACAGTACTGCTCTTCAGAATGTTATGAACTACAGCTTTTTCTGTTTATAAGGAGTGGGAAATACAGAAAGACAGACTTGACTGAAGCAGAAGCCAAATTAGATACTCAGTTCAATATCGCCTTTTCAGGATTAAGCAAGTTTTCAGCTAAGCAATGCAAGTAATGTAACTATCTGTATTAAACTCTTCCATTTAGAAGCATTTTACCTCGTTATCAGATAGCTCAACTGAAATAAAGCTTCAACATTTTGAAAGTATTATGGCTTCATGAATTACAGCTGCTCATGTGAATGTCCGGAAAAGATAATCTTGCAGATCAAATCTGTTCTCTGGAGCAAGCATGGCTATGCTTTCCAAGTCTTGCACTTATTTAAGAAGCTTAATGACCATTTTGAGCTCAAATGAAAAACTTAAGACCATCTAACGGACAGTAGAGATACAGCAAGAACCAGATTTTTTTCATCAACTTCCTACTGCCTGTCCAAATACCTCAGCTTTTGCAGAAGAATATTACCTCAAAAGTAGAACACAAGGATTAAGGAAAAGGTTAAATTAAGAAATAAAATATTTCCTATGTGACCCAGTTTCAAATTAGCAATAAAGAAATAAAATAAAATAACAAAAATAAAAAAACATGATCATGAATAATAAAGATAATTTAACCAGCATTTCTGGTTTAACATCAGCATTGATACAAATTAGATGTCTCAAAATTTCACACATCCAGTAGGACTGGTTAAAAATCCACCAGCTTTTTCTAGAATTTAAGCAATTTGAGGATGTGAAGAGCAAATTCTCAGATTGAAAATATTTTCAACATCTAACATTAAATAAGCATTCAAATCTGATATTTTAATCTTTATATCACATGGGAAAGAAAATAATTATCTGCAATACTTACAGTTCGTTGAGTAAACTCTTAATACTTGAAGACATGGCAATATCAGCCTGTGGTTCTGCAAATTCTGCTTCACTAAATTCAACGATATGTTTAGAGCACCATTTATTCTTGCTTTCATGCCAATCTTTTTGTCTGATGAGAAAGAAATACAAGATAAATCACTCTAATTTTGAAATTATTATTAAAAAAATAGAAGTTAAATGACTGAATTCCTTTTACCAATGTCAACTCTGCATATCTACTTTTCACCATTCTTTTCCCCCTCTTACTCCTTTTGTTCTCCTCTACCAATTCTGAGGACATGGATGCTTACAAAATAGAAAGAAATTTTTTAATTAAATTTCAATTATAAAACTGTAATATATGAAGCCATAATATCACCTTTTGGACCAACTTTGGCAAGAAGAGTATGAAGAAGGACCATCAGTTCTTCATTTGGTGGAGAGTCTTTGCTGGCAGTCAAAAGCAGCTGTAGTAAGATCTGTGTTCCTCCTTTGGTAACTAAGACACTTGCTCTCCGACCACCACCTAGAAATTAAAATTGAACTGGTATGTCTAAAGCCAAAGAACAGTTAAATATCTAAGCTACAGTTATCATAAAGGAAGTCTTTAGAACGACAGTATTTTCTTCATATGAGACTGCACTATATAAGGACATGCTGGACTGAGACATATAGCAATAAAAATTACTTGTATAAGATTATTTGAAAGGTGACTTCAGTGTTCCCATTCTTTTAATTCTGCATGTAACTCCTCTTTAGCAAATCACTACAAACAAAAATCCAAAATAATAATAATAAAAAATTTGCAAAAAAACCCCAAACCAATAAAAATAACCTTTCAAAACAAACAAAAAATGCCCAAAGAATAATATACCAATATAATCATGTAGGACTCCTTAATGAATACTTACCTACTGAGGCCACCTCAATGAGAATATTCAATATATTTAGAATAGTTTGAGGATCTTTTGTATTCTGCAATAAAAAAGAGAGAGATCTTTGATTAACATAGCAGTCTAATACAATGGTTTAGATACTTAAAACTAGGAGAAATTACCACCACTAAATGAAGTAGAACTTAGGATGTATAACCACCCAGATAACCATCCCATTATGCACCTGAACTAACCACAAAAAGAATTAAAATCTACTTTTGTAGTATGGTGAGTCAATTAGAACTGATAGGTGACAAAAAATTACTGAGAATATTTAAACATAACGGAGAGAAATTCATAAGCAGGTTACTTAAAGATAGGATCTAATCATTACAGATCAACAGAAGTTTTGGAGACTCCAGAGGGTAACAACATATTTCATAATACAAAGCCCAGTGATAACATGCGAACTTGGTAGGCACCCAAAACCACACAGATTAAAAGATTTTACCTCTAGGGTTGACAGGATAATTTCTATTCCAGTGGAACCCTTAGAAGTCATCTCCTTCCTGGTTTTTTCTGTCAGTGAGAAAAAGATCAATATTAGCTTGCAAAAAAAAAAACCAAACATGATAATCTACAAATTTATCAGAATATCCACACTGCAAATAATAAAACCTATTAAAAACTGTATATCTTTACACACATGAAACTAAGTAACAACTTAAGCAATTTTAAAACTCATTTTTGCTTTTGCTTGTTCAATAATCTTGTCGTGCCCTAGAAAAAAAACTGTAAAGAAAAAAATCAGTAAGAAAGCTTTCTTCCAGAAACTTCTACTTCTCATACATATTCACACACACACATATATAAAGTGAATTGTTACTTGAATTATAGCTGTTTGACAATATAAAATTAATTCAGCATAATCAGTACTATACCAGATAGCAATAAACAATTGTCTTAAGCAGGTGCTTTCAACAAGCAGTGACAAAAACAGATGGACAGTCAAGTTCACTAAACAAAAACAAAGATCGAAGTCCAGAAAGGAAGATACACAATAAGGAAGGCTCAACAGGGAAACCATTAAAACCACAAAACTTAGATAGTTACCTTGACTCTGAACCAGATGAAGGATCTTTGAGGTAACATATCTGGCATTGTCTGATTCTCCCAATACAGAGTCCAAATTGATCTTCTCCAGCTGTGACAACAGGGATATAGTCCGAGGACTGACAGAAACACTACAAGAAAGTTTTTTATCTTAATTTTTCTGTCTAGATCAGAGAAAACAAAACATTAACAACAGAAACTCCATGTCAGAGTTATGGGAGTGGCTAATTCACCTTCATATTTTATCTTGGTTGCAAAACAGGCTTAATTCTCCTTAATTCTGGCCAATTTACAGATTTACAATGCCTGAATTGCAGCAACTAATGATATGTAACAGCATCTCCAAGAGCAACTGCAAACAGACAAATCAGTTGCAGCAAGTAAAGCGCAGATATAGGTACAAATATTGTTAGTCTATATAATTTAGAGTAACTTGTATTTAATAAACTATGTTAAGTGACATGATACTGTATCAAACCTGCCACTCAAGTCAAATCTGGTTACAAACAATCCCAAAGAGTATTTGTCTGACATTTCGAAGTGGGACAAAAGATTGTTATTCATAAAATGAGCAAACTTGTACCCATCCACTGAAGAAAAAGAACACAATTTTAAAGAAAAAACTTTAGGAAGGTTTCCAAAGTTATCATCAGGGTCTGGATTCATTTTGATCACAAGGGTATTTTGGCCTCCCAACAAAAATTGCCTTGAAAACATATTTTAATAGAAGACAGAATTTCAAATCAGGCGTTCATATAGATAGGCAACTACAAAGAAAGAATGACTATAAATATTTATAGTATTCTAAACAGAGTCAGTCTACAAACTGTTTTATGTACTCTCCAGCTTAACATCAAAACAAATGTTCAGAATAGTTTAGAGATTTTCATTCCTAAATGGAAGTAATGTTTAGACAAATGTATAACATTTTAATTATAGTCATTCAATTAACTACAGGAAATTATGACTTTCAAGAATTAACAACATTGATTTTTCACTTTTGTAACATTAGGGTTATGCAATAGTCAACAATAAATCCATTTTACACACACATTGTTTAATCCTCTACAATAAAACTAAAGTCTACAACATTAGCTTTATAAATATTGTCAGTTTTGTTTATAACAATAAGGCATTATTACTTCTTGATTTGTGTTTTACTTCTGTGTACAGGTTTCACACTTACAGTTAACTCTACTAGAATGTTAAAATCAAGAGAATAAGGTAACTGAGGGCAAAGAAAGCAAATTGACACAAGAGCTGCTGAGGAAACTGCTTCCGTCACTTTCACTTTTTCATATTGGCATCTAAATGAGAAGCATTGCCAAAAACCAATTTCAGACTACAGATGATACTTACAAGCTGTTAGCACCAGGAATAAGAAATGGTTGTATCAATTATAGACCTTAAATCAAAGCAATTTTATATTGTGAAGTAAGCATATCACCTTCTTAGTTATTTCCTAGATAATTTCCTTGTATAAGTAAAGCATAATCACTTCAATACTTTCTCACCCCTCAAAAGCAGGCTGAGTAGTATAAAGCCACTATTATTTGCTTAAGCTTTCTTTGTTTATTTCTCCTCCTCTGTTTATCTATTTGAAATACTCCAAAATATACCCAAGACTTCAATGAAATCCACAAAATCTGTTGATCCAGTATGCAAACTGACAGACTTACACAGGGTGTTATCTTCACCAGTTCCACAATCAAAACAAGTAAGAGTGCAGTCAACTAACATGTAAGCCAATGTGTAAGAGAACTGCTGCTTTGACTTCTGTATGTGTGTATATGTATCACTTCCACTGTGGTGTATCATTGGTCATACAACTAAATAGTTTGAAAAAAAGCTTTTCCAACTCATTTACAGGCAGTAAAACATCAGAGTGTGATAGGTTTAGTTAGGACAAATTTTAGTTTCTCATAGTAGGTCCTATGTTTCTGTATTGGTAAATACAGGAAGGGACACAGGCTGTCAGCTGACTTTAGCTAACCAAGGAGGTATTTCTTACCATGTGATGCCAAACCAGATACAACAGAAAGAGGAAGGAGGTACCTTCTCTCTCTCTCTCATGGCCACTGCCCTCGGGGACTGCCACTGCTGCGTGCCAGGGGGGTGGGCCCTCATTGCTGCTTTGTGGGGAAGTAGACAATTTTCTATTAGCCTTTTATGTGTGTGTATATTGCTTTGTTTTCATTTCTTATTTTCTGTGTAAATATAATATGCCTTATTGTAAATTGCAGGTTTGTAGGTTTTTTCTTTCCTTCCCCCTCTGAGAAAGGGGGGACTGCTGTCTACTAGGTAATACTTGGCATTTTGCCAAGATCAAAACTACCACACAGAGCAAACCTCATTTTTGACTGCTGCAGCCTGCAAAATTCAAGTAACACTGGTGCCTGTAAGCAATTTAACATGTACAGGAAGTTGGCATCTAGCAGAAGTTTCTCCATACTTTCTAAAAGCTTTATGAGGTTTAGTTAGCTAGGTTAAGTCTCTCTCAGTACTGGGTGGTATAACAAGTTCTAAGATTTAGAGTTATAATCTCTGTCTGGTGACAGAGTTTCTATCAAGAGCAGTAAGTGCTTATTACAGTAGAGATATCTTTAGAAGGGTTTTAGGCTATTCATCTTGCAAGAAGTCTTCCAACATAAATACAGTCAAATAAACTTCATGCCTTCAGCATACCCAGTGAAGCACCCTTGAAACTAACACCAGGTGACAGTGAAATATACATTCAAGTCTTGATATCCTCTTAGTTATGACTGAGTTTTCATCTTAAAATAAGAATTGTACTGTTATTTATTAATATTCTACACTAATACATACAGAGTTTATAAAATTGTGACAATTTCCAATGTCTGCACAGTGAATCAAAAAGGCTGTAGGACAGGAATTATGGCAGCCAGCCAGACACACAGGAGCAGAACCAGTAATACTGCTGTGACAACCCATTTGACCTAAGAACAAAATGAAAGCCCAATTTGTAATGACACTCTTTCTCATATCTGTAATGCAAATACATATATTTTGACCAACAAACCATTCAGGATCCAATTCTAGAAAACAGTTCTCCAAAACAGAGGTGCACCATGGAATCCAGTTTTTTAATCCAACAGCAAGGAAATGGTCAGAATGGCTCAATAAAAACTGTATTCCCCCAGAACTATGTGCTGCTGAAACTGCAAAACCTCACACCAATACCCCAAAGACTGTGGCCCAGCATTTATGGTGACCTGACACTGAGAGACACAGCAGGAGCTGAAGACTCAGGAGGAAGAGCCAAGACTCTCCAACACTTAGACTGTGAAGGTATAAAAGCCCCGGGGTTCCCTTGTTCAGGGTCCCCCCTTGAAGGCACCAGCTTGGGCTGTTGCTGTGTTGCTGCATCATGAATAAATTGCTTTGGGGAATGAGACATCTGACACTCCACCACGGAAAACCTGCAGTCAAACTGGTATGCATGCATTGTAGCCCAGTCACAGGAATTCTGACTGGAGTATCCAATATATATTGGAGTCATCATCCATCAAACTAGAAGAGAACTATGATTTTAACTCAGTCAAAAGCCACTGTCAGAACCAATGTGATGACCCAAACAAATCTCACACACCAACGTGCAGCTATCCAGGTCTCCAGCTGCCCTGAGAGCCTGAGCTTGTCACTGGTACCGACGGTGGAGACAGTATGAGACTGGTTTTTCCTACAATGTGAGGAACCCTTCTTGTTACTAGAAGTGGCATTTTTCACCCCACCCATTCTAAAGCCTTCTCACAAGAAGGCTGTGTAGTCGCTGAGGGTTACACAGAGTTACTATTATCTTGAGTTATTAAAATCATGACTAGGGAGCACCAGAAGAAACTTCATAATGCCACCAAAAATATTCTCTTCAGAGTGGGATAAACACCACAGCTACCCTTCATAGCATACATATGCCAAAACAGTACTTAATGACCTGTAATAAAGATGATTCAATAACCAGTGGCAATTTCATTCTAACACTTTGTATCCATTCATTTGTAAGTTTTTCACCCTGAAGTTTTATCTTAATACTTCTGGCACTTTTTACTACATCCATTCCAGTCATATACCTCTCTAAGCACAGTATCTTGCAGATATTTCCATCAAATATTCTTAACCATTATCTGCATTTCACAAGAGTATTTTGAAATTATTTGGTACTCCAGTAGTTTTGCAGATCTTTCCAGCTTCAAGTTATCTGCATTTTTAGCAAGAACTTCCTTCTGTTACAGATAATTAGTGGAAAACCAGAATATTTCCAATGATAGCTGTAAGCAGATGGAGAAAGAAAGAGCACATCCAGAAATAAACTGTGCACTGTTTCCTTCTGACAGCCATCAGCTACCACTGGTCTGGTAGCCAGCCAGTCAGTGACTTATTCTGTTCAAAGACAACAAATGGATGGATTTAGACCTTCTTTAAGCATCTTGAGGTAAAGTTTACCGGGCTTATTTGACCCTGTACAGTTCGTGTCTCAATAGGCAGAAAACTCTTTTTGCATCCCACATTCAAATGCAGCAGCTCAAATGCCCCTCACACCACCACTCTGCTTGCAGAAAGGAAGCACTGAACACCCTTGCCATCATCTCAGCTGTTGTCAAAGCTTACAGTATTACTCTAGCTACCCAGACAGCTTTGTGGGTTTTCTCCTTCTCTGGTTAGGAAAGCTACAAGCAGATATAGAGGACGCATGCCCAGACAGTGAGGAACTGAGGATGTTTGCAAGAGAACTTCTCAACAAGAAAACATCTTCTTAAAGAAAGATCCCTCACTGCCGTGACATTTCTTCCACTCCCAAAAGATTTAAGCATTCTAACTCTGATTATGAAGTGCTACATTCACAAACCTTCACTACTCACTGTATGCCACTTTCACTCTGCAAATTCCCATCATCAGAGCTTTCTGTCTGTCTGCTCACAATGAGAAAGATAACCCTAATGGTAGCCAAGCAACTTAACAAAATTCTGTTATCTTAGGATGGTTTTCAGCTATTCATCTTGCAAGAAGCCTTACAAAATACAATAGTCAAATGAAGCATATCAGTTTCCCAACTGTACCTAAAACTACTGTTTGCAGTGCAAACTAGCATTTGCATTGATGTATAAGGGAGTTTCTTCTTCCCCCACAGCAAACAGATCTTCTGTATTTTGGCATGTTCCAGTAGCCTTTAAAAACCTATTTTAAAATAGGCAGGCTTCTCATGAGTTTGTTCTGATTTTATTCCAGCACAAATAATTTCAAACTAATTTTTTCTCAACCACTTCCACAGTTACCAAATAATCTTTAGACAGCTGATACTTTTGATAAGTTCACAGCTATCTCTGTACACAGAGTCATCATAACTTATTCAAGACTTAAGGAACAACTGCTTTGAATTGCAAGGATGGAAATGTAATCTCTATAACTAAAGAACAAAAAATGGCACCTAAGTAACCACTCTGCAAAAACCTAATATTTTTTATGATAGTGTACTATATGCATTACCATTTGTAGCATTTTCAAGAATACTCATTGCTAACAGAGTTTGCTTTACTTAACGTAATGCGTAAGGGGCTAATAAACCACAAATAGAAAACATAATAGTTTCTTTACTATTTCTTTTGATCCACCCCTCACACAAACAAGAACAACCAACCTCTGATATCGAGCCACTCCATTCCAAGTCAGCAAAAGCAAAGATGATTCTATATACAAGAATTTAAGTTCAAATTTTAAATAGATTCCAAGATACAAAACTAGTCCACAGTAGAGCATGCTCTTGATGCAAATTCACCTACTCAGTTAGAAAATAATGGTACTTAAGAGAACTAATACTAAATCAGAAATTTCCTCTTTGGCTGCCTTCACATTTTTTTTAAATCTGATTAGATGGATTGATTTAACAAGATGGTTTAACCTATCCTATCTTAAGAAAAAGTAAGATTGAAAGCCTTTCAATAGTTTCCTGATGCTTAGCAGCATTCCTGAGATAACCTCATAAACTTTTCAAATACTTGCTAAAACAAGTTAACATGACGGAACAAACAGAACTTTTCAACTTGACATGTTCTACAATCCCACTCTTGTTTGTTCTAGCTATGTGTTGGATCGCAGGATAGTTGCAGAATGACACACATGACAAATTCATGGCTTCTTACAAAGTATTAAAAACTTGTTCTTTAATTCCTTCAGTAGGTATCACTTTATATTTTGCCAATATGTGATGAAATTATTAAATTAATGGATTTTTCAATTATATTTAATGTGTATTTTATATTTGAATACATCTAACAGTAACTGAAAATTTAAATTAAAAAAGTTATTTATCAAATGTGAAGCTACTTTGTGCTAATCAGTATTGACTCCTACACTGTTTCAGGACATCAACTTACACATTCTTACCAGGGACCCACAATAATACAATTTTCTCCTATAGCAGTGTCAGCTTCATGTATTTTATTTATCTTATTATTAAGATAAAGACTGTTTTTTTCACAAATCTGAAATAGCTTCATGTTGAGAGGTACTATAGTTTTAAATTTACCTTTTTTCAGATGATGTTTTTACTTTGTTCATATCGGACAGATGATTCTTCAAATTGCCATCTCTGATAACCTGAAAGATATTAAACAACTTCATACAGTCAACATCTTTTGTTCTTTAATGATGAAATGCTCCCACTGTAATGAATGTCTCTACACTAGAAATGGTAAATAATTCACACTGATTGCACCTCCCCACACTGTCACAAGCTCTCCTCTCGTCAAAGTATTTGATCCAGCTTTTAAAATAAACTATTGCATTGTAAGTATGGATTATGATTCTGTATTACAATCCAGCCTTACCAAAGCTCAGAAAGTCTGATTATAATAGAACAGAAATTTATATCACTCATTTAATAGACATTATTTTCCATCCATGATGGAATTTTATCAAGTAAACTTTTTACTGAAGCCAGTAAATAGACTTTTTTGAACTTACTTGACAATGTTATAAGATGCCACAACATACTTATTTCTGACTGCCATTTCATATATCTATAGACTAAAGGCACAGTGAGAAACATGAAGTGTTCAGTGTTCTTATTTAAGCAAGACCTGAATATATTTCTTGGACAGAAACCATATCATGCTAAGAACTCAATTTTCCTATCCATTTAAGGACATAGTGTCCTCAGGGCACAACACTTCCTCAAATGGTGCCTCCAAGCAATTAATGTTGCAGCCTACAGGACCATTAACTGAACCTCAGGACTTGAATTTGAGATCTAGCATGAATGACAAATACTCCCCTCCCCATGAAAAAGCAAAACAAAACAGTATCCTCCAAGAGCACAGGTTATTTTAAACACAGAAGAAAGAATAAAGGGGAAAATGGATGTTCAAAGATATGAGTGCCAAAAATTAATACGATTAAGTACTTTTCTCATGGGAAATATAGGCAAGAAATTCAGTCAACTACAGACACACAGCTGCTCCCTTTTCCTTGCCCCCAAAGAAATGTGTAAAACCTCTCAAAAATCCTTGGTTTTCAGCAAATAAAATAAACAAGTTTTTACTAGTGGCAAATTACAGTCTAACTACAGACATTCCACCCTGACACACAATCCCACCAGATCTCAGAAGCTCAGCAGGGTCAGCCCCAGTTAGTACTTGGATGGGACACCTCCTGGGAATACCAGAGGCTGTAGGTTCTAGTCCTGAGGACTTCACTGTCACTGTCCAAGCTCGTTCAGCCATGGCAGATGAAGCTGAGAAGTTAAAGGGTAGGGTCAGTTCTGCGCACTCTGTGCCTCACCTAAAAAATCCACTGTACAGGCTGGAAGGGCACACCCACGTGGGGAGAGCCCTGCCCAAATCTGCGTTCGCGAAGCCCAGCCATGATGATGATGAAATTCCAGCCTGTAGTTGCTAAAAGCCTAAAGCAGATGAAGGATGAAGTAATCTTATTTCCAGACTTACATGAAAACAGAATCTTTTCCCAGCAGCCAGGAAGGAAATGCTTAGCCTTTCACCAGAAGTCCAGCTTGACTCAAGTTAACAGGTGTCCCAGGTTTGTCCAAGTACCGTCCAAGTGTAAACTATCTTGAAATCCTTTAAAGAAAATAAACAGTCAGAAGAGAATAGCTGTGTCCACCACAATACACACAATTTAAGGAATTAACAAGTCTGAACTTTAGAACCAGGCTGCAGGTCTTATCGGGGGCAAGATATTGGATTATTGAATTCAAGTAGCCGAGTGTGTTTTGCTTGCAGCATTGACCCACTGTCATACAGATGACGAACACTCTGCCAGTGCCAAGAGTGTCTATATATTATAGTGTACTGAACTGCTGTACAAGTGGAACCAGCTACTGAGCTGAACTATCTTGAACTGTAAGGTCTTAATTTGTTTGTTTAAATTCACCACAAAGTATTTAATAAGTGCTAAGTCCTTACTAATGCTCCAGGTCAAGGGGAAAAGTCGAGCACATAAGAACAAGCACAAGAACCTCTGAAAAAAACCCAATCCAAAGCAAAACCCCTCCAAAACCTAAACAAAAAAACAATGAGGGAGAAGGAGGAAGGAAGAAATGAGAAGATACAGAAATGCACATTGCAGTAATCTAGAGAGTTGTGGTGGAAAATTTATGCATATTAAAAGAAAAAGTTTCTCTAATATTTTACTAGGTAATGCAAAAAAGCAACTTCCAAACTAATTCAAAACTTTTAATATTATCCTTACTTTGAATAAAGGATAGAAAGGTAGAGACACAAGGTGAATGAATCTCAATTTAAACACACATTTTAAACAAATTTCATATCACTTTCCTGACCATGGTAGAAGAGCAGAGGAAAAATTAGCATCAATTCTGCTTTTAAAGAACCAACAACAACTGAATAAAAGCACCTCAAGTTGGAGGAGAGCAGATGAGAAAAAGGAGTGTTGAATAGTTAAAACTCCAAGCTGATAGATGCTGGATTCTCTGCAATCTCCGTCTGCCTTTTCATGTTGCTAGATGTTAGGACGAAATTATTTATAGTGAGGGGGTTCCCCCAGTCCAATGCAGATTAAACCAGAAGCAAACTGACCTTTCATAGTATCTCATTTCACATACCCCAAAGTCTCAGAAGCTTTTCATAGGTCAAAATATTCTTTTTCAAGATACTTACAAGTCTGTTTAAACAAAACCATGTAAAAAGACTTCGACATTCTTTGTGCTACGTGCAGTCTTAATGCCAAAATGCTACTTGTGGTTCACATTTTTAAACATAAAAGTAAATTGTTTGCAGGAACAGACTATTTACCCAAGTAAATTTACACTTGCATGAATAGGGTCTGTGTTCAAAATTTAGGATAAGCAGCAACATATGACAGCAATGCCACCATCTCAGTACCCAATGCAACCTATCCATAAAGCTTGTAGAAAGCAGGTCAACACCATGACAATCAGTATTCTAAATATGGCAAAACCACATAAATACCCCACACAATATAGGAAACAGCTGTATATTATTTGACATTAAAACAAAAAAACATTCACCAGGACAGCAGAATGCTCCTCCTCTGACAGCAGTAAGAACTGGCCACTGCTACTGATACCTCCACCATCTCATGCTCTTGTACCTTAAGGAGGACTGTCCCTTTGCAAAAGGTTTACCAATTATACCTTAAGTAGCCTCTCTGACTATTTAATCCTCTACTCTTTCACACAGGGCATACTGTTTTCCAGTTCAGAGTCTCAAGTGACAACTTCCACAAGTATCTTTTTAAAAAGCTGGTTGTTTGTGCCTTTTTTTGTTCATAGAAAGCAGTTCTATTTCAAAGCCAAACTAGTGAGGTTATTGGATATAAACACTTTCACTAATAAAAACGTAAGACCTAATGTTAGATAAAAAATCTCGCAGGCTATATGAAGAGGCCAGAGTTTGAACTGCTTTGAATCCTGTGAGCTCAATCCACAGTACAATATATACAGGTTTTGGTTACCTATAAATCAACTTAAAACTCCAGTGATTGAAAACCTGGGGAAATCCTTCAAGATTCACAACCAAGATGCAAGTTGGCAAACAGTACATCATACTCAACCTCAATCTAGTAAACACAACTATATATATAAGGAATAATAACTAATGTGATAGTGAAAATTTGTTTTCTGAAGTTGACTATTCCTAGCCCAGTTCCTGAACCTTCTTCTACACGAATTGAAAAACAAAAGCATAGACTTTCTATCCTATGCCAAATCTTACTTTGCAGAAATTTCATAGGAATTAAAGTCCTAGTCAACAGCCCAGAGAGACACAATTTTCAGAACCAGCTATTTCTTTAATTAATTTGCAAAATAGGATGGAATAGCTTTGAGTAGACACTAAACAATTATCTCCTCCTAATATGCTAACAAGCAGCAGTACAAAAAGCTTTTAGTGCCACCAAAATATTATAATATACCTAAAGGTACATTAGAAACATTTCTTCCACGAGAAGTATGTTCAAAATAGTAGAAAAACTAGAGACACTTTTCTTCCAGATGTAATTGTAAAACATTATGTGGAATGGCAGACATTAATCCTTTCTCTAATGACTAAACCTAACCAATTCTTATAAGTAGAAAAAAAAAGAAGTTTTTGGTGGAAGAGAGTCTGATTTTCTTAAATCTAAAACAAAATGAAAAGACTAACAACCTTTACCAGCCAATGAAAAAATACTTCTGAAAATCAGTTAGTGCCTTTCCCTTATACAATTTCCTATGAATATTTATGTTAGAGAACAAAATGTCAGCTGATTAGCTTACCCATTGCTGCATTATAGCAAAGTGCTGACTTTTTGACATGACTAGATAAACCACAGCATCTAATCAGGCATTCAGAATGACATACATAAAGCTTCCCAGAAGGCCGAAGCACCAAAGTTCTTTACATCAGCTTGCCAACTATGTCATGCAGCTATGACCACCAGTCCACCTAACTGTAAAAAGACTGACACATGTAGCCAATAAAGCTGTAAAGATCCAATAACAAATCCCAAAGAAAGAAAGAAAGGGAGGCATTTGCCAGAAAAGAACAAAATAAAAAAAACACTACTTAATTTCTTGTCTGGAAAAAAGCTCCTAGAAAGTTACTGGCATTGCAAGCATAGGGTTACCTCAACAGATGACAAACTTGCTATCACCAGGGTCACATAGTGTCATGTTCAAAGCTTACATGATTTAAGACTGCAGAAATACTGCAAAAGTCAGCTAATTCTTGCCCATCTAAACATAACCCTTTCACTAGGTAGAAGGTGAATGGCACAGGGAAGGAGAGGGAAGGAATAAAAATAGCCAGGAGGAAAAGGACAAGCATTGAAGAAACTAGGCATGTCCTTACACCAAAAACAAGAACTGCAAACCTAGTAACTTTAGCCAGCTCTTGGAAAAGCTTCATTAATACAGTGACAAATGTCAGAAGTGTTTTCCAGCACCAGTGACTGCTCCTTTAGTTTACACTGCCTTGATGATAAAGGTCAGTCTGTAGAGAAATGAACACAAACATCCAAACTTGCTAATTCACTAGATGAGTTAAAACAAATCCTCAATCCTGCTTTTAATCCAGATTGGAAAAAAAAATAAAAAAAATCCATGTTTCCATGTTGTATATTTATCTGCACAAACATACTTCAAGCCCTTCACCCGCATTAGTGCGCAATAACACAATCATCACAACCCATAATACTGTTCTGACTTTCAAAACCTTCATTTTTACCATTTAGCTTACCAGTTACACTTGGAGCAATTAAAACAGCATTACCTACCTCCAGTATGTAAAACCCTGGACATTCTCATAAATTTTAAGCTTTATAAAAGATGCTGTGAAAATGTACATGGACCTTGTAATGCATTAAATGTTTCAGGACTGTCACCTCTGCAGCTGTTGCAAAAGAAGGAGTTCCCCTCCTTCACACTACTACCATTCTTTCTATGTTAACTGTTACAAAACTGTATTTCCAAATGCAAACCATGCTGAATCATCCATGTATTCAGGACACACACAGGACGGTTCATAATCTTCTTGATGCTTAGCACAGGATATTGGACAGTTAAGCTGTAGATAGTGGCAGGGCTTGAAAACACCCAGAGACACATTGCCGTTACAAATCCCTCCTAAGCACTCGCACAAGCAGCTGCCTTGTTCAGCATTCTCACACTCAACTCCAAGAAGCCTGACTTCCCCTCTAAGTTAAGGGGTTTCAGCACTTCAATTACTGCAGTTATACTCCAGAGCCAGGGTGACCTGAGCAGCATTCAGTTCTCCCAGACATATTAGCAATTCATATCACAGGAGCAAACTCCTAAGAGCAAGCAGCTCACAGATACAGGAATTCAAGATGTTTCAAATAACACATCAAGAGCCAACAAACAGGTGATCCCCAGGCATGCCTAGCAGGGTATCACCATGAATTTTAAAGACTGCAAAGTCTCTAATCATAAGATACATTGCTGACAAGCTGTTGAGTGACAAGCTGAATGTCTTTCCTAAACTAAAACCTAAACACAAGGTGAAATAGCAAGATTCCTCTGTAAGCCAAAAGGACTTACTTCAGAGAGCCATACTCCTGATTTTTTTCCCCTTTAATTGTAGCACATACAATTTCAGAGATGTTGCCCTGAGAGCAGTAAGTTAACTAATATTCATCTTCTACCAAGACAACTGAATATTTTTCAAGTTCAAAAGCTTCCATTTGGAAGACAATCTGTGAACTTTTTGAACATGAATATGAGCACCGCCACCTCCAACAACTGAACTGAAAGTTAAGCCTGAGATCAGGTATCATTTTACACATAGATCAGGTGCCACTTCACACATCAAGACTATGCATTGGTTTGCAAGCACTTCCTTTCCTTTTGGGAAAAAAAAGAAAAAAAAAACTTCCCTGAATTTATGTCGGCATAAAAAAAAAATCCCAGTAGTGAACTGAAGCATCAGAAACTATGTGTTAAAATTATCTCGATGGTAAGTAAGAAGGTCTCCAGAAAAGGAGATTGTCTTGCTACTCCTCAGCCCAGGAAATAAAAAGATATTCCAGCACAGACTTGCACTCACGACATACAGCATGAGGTATAATTTCTAGAAAAACTCTTCTGTCACAAGAATGATGTTACTGAAGGATTAACCAGAAGGTGGGGCTATCCCATTAGCAGCATCCAGCATTATAAAAAATACACACTGAAAGCTACCTGCAAAACAAGGAAACCTCTTCATGAAATATAAGCTGTAACGGTAGTGCACACATGAATTTCTCTAAAGTAACACTCTTTTGTGGGAATACACACGTTGGAAAGCTAATTCTCTCATGATGGGAAAATAAATAAATAAAAATCAACATTCACACCACAAGGCTATTACAGAAGTTTCATACTGTTTTTACACCATAGAGGTACACAGAGGAATTCGATCTCTGTCTACAGAAAGCTTACTGCTCTAAGTATCCGTAATAATAGCTAATCCAGCTCAGAATTCCTTAACATCTGACAAAGCACAGTGCGTGAAAACAGCTTACACTGAAGAAAAACACCACCACACCCCAATACGCAACCTATTTGTCAGACTTTCTCTGTCGAGCCTTTGAACTGACACCTAGAGAGAAACATGTGACATGAGATTTCCAGCACTGAAAGAGAAGGCAGGAAAAGAGGGAGGAAAAAAATGCCCCAACCCCAAACCCACCGAAATGTTAACACTCCAACCCCCCCCGCCCCCGTCCCCTGGAGAGTTAAGCAGACGTTGGGCAGGGCAGGTCGCACGGCACAGGAGGCAAATGCCACTCCAACCACCGTGGTTTCCATGCAATGCCCACGCCGGGTGCTCCCTGGGGCGGGGCAGAGGCACAAAGCCGCAGCGTTCGGAGGCTGGCAGGGCCGGGTCACCTGCAGCCTTCGCTACAGCAGGGCCGCCCGACGGGGCGGGCAGGGCGCCCGAACCAGCCGCACACCGCACGGCGACGCGGAGAGCAGCTCGCCCCTTGGCCACCGCCGGCGCCGACTCGGCCGGGCCCGGAAATCGGCACCGCTCCTACCGTGAGGCCTGCGCCCATCCCCGCCGGTGCGAGAGCGCAGGGCGCGGCACCCGCACAGAGCCGCCGCGGCTCAGGAGGCCCCGCAGGCCCTCGCGCTCCCCGTCAGGTACAGCCCGGCAGCCGCGGGCAGCCGGCACGGGTGAGCCCTGCCCCGCTCCCGGCTCCGGCGCGGCCGTGCCCCGCTGCGGCCCGCTGCGCGCTGCGGACGGCGATGTCCGGACGAACGCGGGGCCTCGCCCTCGCGGCGGGCGGGCAACTCTCACTCACCCCGCGGCGCTCAGGCGGGGGCGCTGTGCGGCGGCTCCGCGCTGCGCACCCCCGGCCTCATGCGGCGGCGGCGGCAGGACCTGCCCGCACCGCACCGCACCGCAGCCGTCCGCACCGCACCGCCCGGCCCGCGCAGGCGCCGCCCCCTCCGGGCGGAGCGAGAACGAGCGTCGGGCCCGCCCCGCCGCGGGGGGGTCTCGCGGCTGCGGCGGCTGCGGGGCGAGTTGCGTGGGTCCGGCCGCGCCACAAGCGTCACGTCCGAGCTGCCCATACCTGGGTAGGACACATGAGTAGTTAAGGGCGGGTGCCGAGAGGACAGAGCCAGGCTCTTCTGCCAAGCAATAGGATGAGAAGCAACGGGCAGAAACTGATGCACAGGAAGTTCCACCTGAACATGAAGAACCTCATTGTGTATGTGATCAAGCACTGGAAAGGATGGACCAGAGGGGTTGTGAGGTCTCCCTCAGTGGACCCTGGGATTAGCTCAGTTGATCAAACCATAGTCACTGTTATAGGTAAAATTGACCAAATTATTGAGGCTGATACTCAAAACTTAATTTTTAGAAATTTATTGCAGCAACAATAGACAAATAATTCACCGCAGCAACTATTAGACAAATAAGCAAACAGGACATCCTAGGAAATGCCCTGGGCGACCAGCTGGAGAGCCTAGTGCTCCCAGCTAGCTCGCAAACGATACAGGTTATAGGCTTGGTTTTTATAGACTATGATGGTTCCTCTTTTTAGCTTGGTTTTTCCATTATTGATAGTGTCTTAGTCTCTATTTTTAATTAGTCCCTCCCAGCCTTGGCTCGTGATGGCTCCTGATCTTCATCTCATCGGGCTCGTGATAGCTCGTGATGTTCACCTCTGCGTAGGTTTGGCTCTGTTGCTGGGGGATTGCTTTCTTTAGATTGGACATAGAGTGGTCTTAGGGTGGTCTTCAGGCTCTTCTTATGCACGGTTCACATATATGATATGCTTATACCAAGCATTACACAATATGCTAAAAACAGTCCATTCTGCGGTTTAAGCCTTGCAAGTTCTTCAAAGCAGCGAGCACAGTCACAATGACATAACAAACTTTGCTTTATTAAAACTAATACAAAAACTTTATATCAAATCATTAACTCAATTTAACAAGGAAATTTTACATTGATCACTCATCTATTACAGTCACAAGTTTGACCCCGTCCACTTAAGACTTAGATTTGATGGCTTTGTGCTCATATATGTCTTCATTTTCTTTAATTAATATCAGTAATAACTAAGGAACTACTATTGCAATCCCTCTGCAAATTTTTAACAAGTTTTAACTAAATGGCTTGCGACAGGAAAAGGTTGGTTCTTTACAACACAGACTGTAATTTAATAGTCGCACAATAACTTGATTGAATCACATTAAACTTTTTCAGGTTTACTGGAACTGCAGAATTTTAAAAGCAAATATATGTGCCTTTCCTTCCATAGTTTGTATCATCAGTCTTAAAAAAGAAACCTTAAAGGTAATAGTTCTTTAAACTGTAGTTTAAGTATGTCTGTGTCAAAAAAATTATTAGAGGTCTTCTGTGAGCAGACAGGAAATGCTGTTGGAAAGGCCTCACTGCTTGTTCACACCTGCTGCAGTTCACCTGCCACAGCCAGGGTGCCAGTGTGGTCTGACTGCAGTGTGTTGCTGTCTGGAGATGCCTCCATGACCTGAAGACAGACATTAGCAGAACTGCTTAGCAGGACTCTGTATTTGACAGGAGAGTTTCAGATCTGCCTACCATAGTTACATGTATATAGAGTTTGGCAGAACAGATGACACCTCAATGCTTCCACATAAAAGAATTTTAAGCACTTCAACTTTTGACATCATCTACCAGAGATGCGTCTGTTAGAGCCTTCTGCCTTGGTGTTCTCTTTCATGAGGTGTTGACTTCATATACACTGCAGTTTTATTGAAATCATTAAATACATCCAAAGAGTATTTCCTGATTAAATACTAAGTTTTGGGTTTGTGCTAACCACCCGTAAGGGGGGTACTATTAAATTTAGGTGATCAATGGAGCATAGAAGGGTGAGAAAGAATGTGCTGAGAAACTAGGCAGAGTAGTATACAAAGTAACTGTATAACACTAGATGTTCTCCAGACCGTGCTCCTCTTTAACTTGGCTGCATGCATGGGAACACAATGGTGAAGGTCGGTACACGGGGGTGAAAAAGCTGATGATGGGAAGAATAGGTGGGCAGGGGTCATACGACCACTACCCAACAGGCGAGCATGCGCAAGACTGTTTCCACGTATGTAATTAATAGGCAGCGTTTGGCTGCCTCCCAGGCATCACCTTATACTGCAACCTGGCCCTATGTAGTGTAATGAGTAGCCGATAAATAAGCACACCAGGAGTGGGAGAGCTGAGCAAGACCCATCCTTCCACCGAGCCCGTGTTAGCTCCGTGGGGACGCCCGCTAAGCATGGATGCCGTTCAGCTTCTGCCATCCCGGTAGTCCTGGCCTGTCTGCTGGAGTAAGCATCAGGGATAGGAAGTAACTGCTACTGCATCAGCTATATCTCAACTATAGTGTATCCTTTTGTATCCTTTATGAGTATTAAGAATTTTGGTTCTTCTGTTCTCTCTTTGCTAACCTGTCTTAACAAATATTAAGTAATTTACTCTTGTTTTACTTCTTTGAAAGAACTATTAAAGACTTAATCCATTTTTTTTGGTCATTGCCATGAACTGGTATTATAATAAAAACAGTTTGTAGTGTGTTATTGTGTGTATTTATCTTTATTCCGGGCATGTATCCAAAACTAACTGTTACACCACCTTTCCTTTATTTATCAGTTTCAAAATACAAGGTTTCTTCCGTTGCTTTTTTCTGCAAGCAGTAGATCAGGATGGGGACCAAGCACATTAAAATATTTGTTATACCCTTATATTCATGAAACATAGGTCATAGATTTAATCTATGAATTGATTTTATTTGTATGCGTAGGATTTGAGTTGAACTCTTTATGGTCTTCAGGTGAAACAAAGTAGCTTTTCTAATTTATCAGGGCCAAATTAATGCCCTTCTCTGTTCCTTTGCACTTTGGTCAAGAAAGCATTTAGTTGCTATTGTTACAGGGAGTGATTTTGAATCACAGAGTGACTCCACAAAGAGTTGATCCAGAAGTAGCATTAAAAATTTAATTTGGAAAAGTGGCTAGTACCTTCCCTAAGGTTTCAGACAGTTTTTCAGGTAATATGAGATCAGCAAACCTGTGACAACCTCAGTAACTAAACCTAGCATTAGCATTTTTGCTTTTCGTTAGAGATCCTGCTGGCTGAAGGAGCTGAAGTAGTCTGAATGCTACATAGCATTATTAGTCCTGTTTGTATCACAATGGACCTGTAAATAAGCTTCAAGTACTGGCAGTTTATTAAACTTCCTTTACAAAAGGGAAAAAAAAATATTCACAATTGAAAAGTAAAAATAAATGCTGACCAACTTACAGGAAAAGCTGAGGCCTTGTACTTCCCAGCCTTAAGTAACACTTTCAAAATTTAATCCTAAACTCTGAATTTTGGTGGGCTGTCAAATCTTTGATATTTAGCTTTATGAGAAATTAATTACTTAACACAAAGCACAAATTGGAACATGAATTTGGTATGGTATTCAGTATTAAGGACATTGAGGTGCTGCAGTGTGTCCAGAGAAGGGCAGCAAGGCTTGTGAAGGATCTAGAAAATGTGTCTTAATGAGCAATGGCTGAGGGAGCTGTGTTTGTTGAGTCTAGAGAAGAGGAAGCTCAACAGTGACCTCATTGCTCTCTACAGCTACCTAAAAGGAGGTTGTAGTGAGGTGGTGGCTGGTCTCTTCTGCCACACCTGCAGTGAGAGTAGAGGAAATGGCCTTAAGCTGAGACAGGGGAGATTCAGATTAGATATTGGGAAAAAAATCACTGGTAGGGTGCTCACGAATGGGAATAGGTTTCCCAGGGAGGTACTGGAGTCACCATCCCTGGAGGTGTTTAGGAAGCATCTGAGATCTGTTGCTGGATGATGTGGTTTTGTGGCTAAAGGGTTAAAGTGGTAGTGCTGGGTTGATGGTTGGACTGGATGATCTTAAAGGTCTCTTCCAACCTTGATGGTTCTATGATTCTGTGATTTTACAGTTGATGTTTTAATAACTCTTAAGGAAATATAGTCATATATGTATCTTCTATTGGGTAAATCTGCAGTGTAGATATCCAAATATCTAATTCCGTTGAAAGACTTCAGAAGTGAAGCTTTTGTGATAGATTTATTCACTTCTTAGAATTCTGCCTTCCTGTGTTTTTTGGTGTTTTTTTGTTTTTTGTTGTTTTTTTTTTTTGTGCCAGCAAGAATAAGTCTGAAGATGGGAAAAGAGAGGAAGGTCATGTCTTTATAATTTGAAAAAAAAGCAATAATTTACTCTTTTCATAAACAAATATTTCCATTTAGTTAGAACTTCAATAATCTGGTTTGCATCAGGTGAAGGAGCAAAAGCATCTACTTTTCAAATTATGCTTTCCTTTTTCTTGCAGTATGTGCTTCAGCTTTCCATCTCATCTATGAGAGGCTATGGATTGAATCCAGGTTTATTCAGGATTAAGTAAATGGCTGGTGGAACTTTGGCAACAAGAAGCTGGGGGAGAGGATGGCAGGCTTTGAGTTAGGCAATAAAAGTAGGAACAGTTCTACTGTTACACCTGCTGCTGTAGTAGGAGGAGCCCTGTGCTCTGAGGTCAGTGACTATGGATGAAAATTGACTCAGCTGCCCTCAACTGCACTTTCCAGCTGAAAGACATCTCTGTAGTTGAGCATGGTACTTCTGTCATTCTGCTCACTGTGCACTAGAACTGTGGAAGTGAAAGCAAGCAGGCAGTGGACCATACAACACTCAACACTTTTTCCAGTTAGTTTGTAAAGCAATGTGCTGGTTTAAAGGTGAACCAGCAGGGAAAAATGGACTCACCACGAGAGAGATAATAAGTCAGAGCTAAAATTTAATAATAATATTATAATAAATATACTGACACAAAGGAAATTGCTTCCAACCCACAAAACCCAACAGTATAACCCAGTGCCCTGGGGCACAAACCCAAAGGGGTTTGTTAGCCCTGGTGCTGAGACCCCTGTGGCTTCCCCAAGTCCCGAGCAAAAGGAGTGAAAAAACCTGTTGGTGCAGCTGAGGGCTGTGGTCTGGTTGAGAGCGGTGATCTCCTCCTGTTGAGGTCCTGCTGCTCCTCTGGATCCGATGAGAAAATTCCCAACGTCCTCCTACCTACCACTTATGTACCCTCAGGGAGCACCCAGTCCCTCCCCCAGGGCGGGGACTCACACAATGGGTGATTAACTCTGGGAGCCAGGAGGTATTGAACTGTTGATGGCCCATTAGCAGCTCCGCCCCCTCAGCCTGGGTGTGAAGGTGATAATGACTCCCTGGGCAGCTGCTGCTAATGGCCCACTGTCCTTGGGGAATGAATAGAGGGGGTAGAATACACAGCTTTAATCACTCACACACAGTGTTAGCTGGTCCCTCCTGCTGAACTAGGACAAGCAAAAATCAGAAAGGTCATTGCAGTGTTTTCTTCCTTTTCTAAGTGTGTATTTATTGTGTGGACTGTTGCTGTCCACCAGCAGATGAAGCAGCACTGATGTTGCTGTGTGTGGAACTTTTATCTGTCTATTCATGCATTTTTTGTTTGACAGGGCTACAATCCTTTGCTTCAGGTTTTCGCCTGATGCTTAGAGGTGCAGTCTGAAGTCAGTTTCTTCAAAGATTTTTCAGAGACACAGTACAAACTGCCCATGCAAAACCTGTGTTTTTAACGAGAAGGTACAAATCTGCATTTTTCACACATAGCTGTGTCTATCTGTGTCACAACTTGAAGAGTGTGGCTTCCAGGCTGTAATGCTTTTGGATGTGATTTCAAAGACTACATAATATATAGTAAACTCCTTTAGCAGTTTGGCCTGTTACACTGTACCATATTATACTGTGTCTGCATGGAAGAGATTGCTATAACAACCTAGTACTGAGAAAAGGCAAAGAAGGAATCCTTACCTAGCTGGAAATAGTCCCTGAAGGACTCTCCCTTTGATGTTAAGAATATGATAGATTTTTTTCATTATTATTTAATTATGCATCTGGTTTCCTTTGTAATTTTCGTCTGAAAATGCTTTGTGAAAATACAAGCAGACAGGTGGTCTCACTGGACCCTGCACTATTGTCCAGTAGTTGCTGAGGTGAGTCTAGCTGCTATCAAACCAATAAATGAAATATAAAATGAATGACCATATGAATGAGGGCAAGAGCATTAAAATGCATAGAAGGAGGAGTAAAAGGAATAAAGAAATATTAAGGACCACTTTTACACTAATGAAATGTTAAAGTTTCAAACAAAGAAAGCTGGTGGGGGGAGTAGTCCTTCAGGAAGTTTTTCTCTCCCTACCAACTCAAAGGTTTTGGGAGTTGAAGTGCCAGGACTGAGAACAAAAGACGGGTTGATGACTAGATTCCAACTTAATGGTGGGGCAGAGGTGAGGAACAGACAACCAGCACCTGGGAGGGGGAGAGACTTTTCCTGTGTGCTGGTTTCACTTCATTTTGGGGGCAGTTGCTGTGACTAGAAGCCACTGTTTGCTGGGCTTGTGAGAGCTCCTGCTGGCTCTGGTCTTCGCCTTCCCCTCTCTGTCTCTGGGCAGACTGAGCTTCAGAGAGAGAGGAGGGTCACAACTGCCTCAGAATACGCTGCAAACTTTCTTTCCTGGGGACCAACTTTGGCTGCAAGGAGAGAGTGCTCTTCCCCACAGAAAAGGCTCCATCCTGCCACCACGTGAGTCAAACACCACCCTTGTCTCTGCCTCCCTAGGAAAAGATTTAGAAGTGATCTTGGAGGTGTGACACTGCCACTTACTATTGGAAATATAATTGCACCAGGAGGAATTACAGTTTGTGGGGGTTGTGGGGTGTTTTAGGTGCTGGGAGAGTAGTTTGTTCTGGTCTGTTCATAGTTATATCTATATCCATATATCTAGGAGTTAAGAACAGTTATCCTTCTTATATACATTTTCTAATTAAAGTTCTTTTTAAATTTAAAAGAGGTGTAGTGTTGGTTATTGAGAAGTTCCCTTCTCTAGTTTAAATACACACTTTGATTTCCTTTAATCTAGGACATTACTTGGCACCCAATGTGGGGTTCAGATAAAGAAGTATAACAGTTCTTGTGTCACTATGTGTGCATTGACTGTTGGGTCCATCAGGACCATCCTGTACAATATATTTGCTTTATGCTGGTACAAATTCATGCCAAAAGGTGTGGTAGGTTTAAATCTCATCAACAAATCGATAAGTAAAACTCAAATAGCTGCAATTAATATTGAGTTCTTACTTTGGATTTATGGTGTTATGAATTCAATGCCTGCAGATCTCATTTGGAATGTGTTTTCAAGGTTGTAGTCCTCCCTAACTTAAATTGTGATCTCTGGGGATTTAGTGATAATGGTACTGACCCTTGGGAAGGAACACAGGGGAGTATTTTCTCCCAACTCTTCACACATTCCCCTTGCAGTTTGCTACAACAGCTTTTAAGAAGCTTAAATTCTCTGTAGATGCCAGAGATATCTTGCTCTTTGTGTTTTGTCTGCAAGTTTGTGTCATTATGGCCTACCTTATGTTTGAAGGTAGGGCCAGGGCTTTTCAAGAATGCACTCAGAAGCCCAGCCCAGTGCAGGGGGAAAAGGAAGAGAGTAAAACCCCTGATGCCACATCGATGCAGGACGCGGCTAAACCTGGAGAACAGTCCAAGCCAATGGAAGTTGCCCCTATCCAGAAAAAGAAATATAAGACCAAATCAGTTCATCCAGTGGACAATGAGGGGGTAGCAGCACCTTCACAGCAAGCAGACCCAGAGCCAGAGGTCATCACCAAGTTGTTGTCATTTGACAGCCTCTGTGGTTTGCAGAAAGACATTGCTCGACACCCAGGCGAGCCCATCCTGACTTGGTTGATCCGAGTTTGGGACCTTATGGGTGAAACCCTGCAACTGGATGGTGCTGAAGCCAGGTTTTTGGGGCTCTGGCCCAGGATGTGGGTATCGAACAGGCATTGTGAGAGAATCAAAACCCCTTTCACTCTGGACGAAGCTTCTAAAAAGCATAAGAGAGAAGTCTATGGAGACATCCTGCAGGAACATCACCTTATGGTAACCTGGAAGAGTATGGAAGAAGGAATCCTATGTCTGAGGGAAATGGCACTCTTAAAAGTGCTTTTTGGAAGGGATGGGCAACCCAGTAGTGATCCAGACAAGGCAAGATGCATGTCACAGATGTGGTGGAGCCTTTCATGCCAGGGGCCAGCTACAACAATTTCCTGGCGTTCAGGTATATGGAAGGGCACCAAGAGACCATGGGCTCTGTAATAAGTAAATGGGTATATGAAGTCATGTTCCACAGCCCACTACAGGCCTGTATCTCTACTGTGGAGACGTTGGTTGAGAGTCTTAAGACACTAACTACAGAGGTTAAAGATGAGCAGAGGAAACTTAGAGAGATTAGAGAAAGTCTTCAAGTGGCACCAGTGTGAATCAGAGCCTCAGAGGTCGGAGCCAAACGCTCCCCAACTAGAGAAAGTGGACAGACCTCACAAACTGAGATGTGGTATTTCCTGGTCAGACTTGGAGAAGACATGGAACAGTGGGACAGGAAACCCACCCATGCCCTAGCAGCCTGAGTATGAGAACTGAAATTTCTGTATTTTTATTCCTTATGAAGAATGAAGGAAAAGAATTTCTCCTATAAGAGGATTGTAAAATTCTTAAATGTTATAATGAGAAAGATCATATAAAAACCTTAAATGTACCCGTATTACTTTCTGGTGACATTGTATGTAGATGTGCGTACATTAGGTAGTAAGCTCTCGTCACAATTTCATCAAAATATGGAATTAGACACATTATAAGCATGTTAGGTATAACAAAATGAAACATGGCAACTTAGTGTCAGACTAAGAATACAAACTTAAAGAAAAAGATGAAAAAAGGAGTCTAGAAATTGTGAGTTTCTTTTTTTTTTTTTTTTGCAATGCCTTTAGGGTGTGCTCAGAGCCATGTAGAAACGCCTCAGGTGGGCAGAACTGTGGCAAGTATGCTCATCAGTACTGCTTTGCTTTAGCTACTGTGTGAAAGCCAAAATTTTGGGTATTTATGATTCGAAGGACAAAACACTTTTCACAGAGTCGTAAAAGATGCATTACCCGTCTTTGTCAGAGGAGAAACAGTAGTTATGATGCACCGGATACATCAAATAATGAATCATACTTTAAAGCATGTTGTTGGATGTATTTCCCATTCCCCTAAAGAGATTTATTTGAAATTCTGTTTTCAGATGCATTTTGGGATATCTTTCATTATTTTTTTAACCACATTTCAATGAATAGTTGAAACTACAAACACTTAAAATGGAGAAAAACCATGCAAATGCTGGCACATATTTTCTCTCCAATGCAGGACAGAAGACCTCAAATATGCAAAAGAAACGGAGTGCAAAAAAGCCCCTCAAACCATGGAACAAAGTACACAACATTGTTTCTGTGATCAAGACATCTAGTAAAGCTTGCTGCAGATTTCTTCACCGTGTTCTTGTACAGTTCCATTTATTTAAAACTTAATTTTCTAACAGATGAAGTAGTTATCTAAGTTATTTCTTACATATACAGTAACCCAAACCAAAAAAGTTAAGTCAGATGATCTCTCAGGGATTTCTCCTAAGTACCATTTCCTCTACTCCATGTCAAAGAAAGAAAATAAACTGGGAAAGCTAAAACTTTAAAGAAACAAAAAAAGCACAGAAGCATTGATTGCTGAGCTGGGAAGCATTGATTGCTGAGCTGGGAATCCTTATTGCTTCTCTTGACATGGTGGCTCCAATCCTCTCAATGTTTTTCCTGATGTGTTACCTCTTTGTTAATCTGGCATGTGCAGTACAGACACTGCTGCGGACTCCGAACTGGCGGCCTCGCTTCAAATACTATCACTGGGCCCTCTCGTTTTTAGGCATGAGTATTTGCCTGGCACTGATGTTCATTTCATCTTGGTATTATGCTTTGGTAGCAATGCTTATTGCAGGCATGATTTGCAAGTACATTGAATACCAAGGAGCAGAGAAGGAGGGGGGGGGGGGGGGGAGTGGGTTTTAGTCTCTTCCTTCTCCACCCGTTATTCCACGCTGGTCTTTCCACGCAATCCTTGTCTTCTTGCGTTTGCTTATATCCCACACATATATACATATATATATATATATATATATATATATAGTCCATATGCGGTCCTTCGAGGCAGATGTCTTGTCATCAAGGATCAATGCCGGCATTGGTTCAGCTTTAGTCCTTTGCCTTTTGGTTAGAGTCACAGTTCCAAGTTCAGGCCTGGTTCACAGTTTGGGGCTGCTCTTTTGTTGGACATCATGGGATACCAGTACCAGCTTTGTTTGGGTCTTTATCATCTGGTGTCTGGTTTCCTGCAAAACACAACTCAAAGCACATAGTTAGTTTTTCCCCAAGGCTAGATTGCCTTGGGGCACACACTGGATTTCACCATCTTTCCTCATTACCCACCAGGTGTTTCCGGACCCTTGGGCAAAAACAATCCCACGAATGGGTTTGTCTTGGCCCGAAGGAGGAGTAATCCAAACAGATTTCCCTAACATGCCTCTCAAGTGAATCGCTGGAACTTTGTCTCCATCTACCGTGTGGAGGGATTCTGCTTGGGCAGGACCAGCTCGATTGACAGAGCCTCTGGTGTTAACCAACCAGGTGGCCTTGGCTAAGTGCTTATCCCAGTTCTTGAAGGTTCCTCCACCCAGTGCCTTCAGAGTTGTTTTTAACAGTCCATTGCACCTTTCAACCTTTCCAGCAGCAGGTGCATGATATGGAATGTGATATACCCATTCAATACCATGCTCCCGTGCCCAAGTGGCCACTAGATTGTTCTTGAAATGAGTCCCATTATCTGACTCAATGCGATCTGGAGTGCCATGCCTCCACAGGACCTGTTTTTCAAGGCCCAAGATAGTATTCCGGGCCGTTGCATGTGGTACTGAGTATGTCTCTAACCATCCAGTGGTCGCTTCAACCATAGTAAGCACATAGCGCTTACCTTGGCTAGTCTGTGGCAATGTGATGTAGTCAACCTTGCCAGGCCTCTCCGTATTTATACTTGTCCCAGCGTCCACCATACCAAAGGGACTTCAACCTTTTTGCCTGCTTAATGGCAGCACAGGTTTCACAATCACGGATAACCTGGAAAATACTGTCCATGGTTAAATCCACCCCTCGGTCTTGAGCCCATTTATAGGTTGCATCCCGGCCTTGATGGCCTGAAGCATCATGGGCCCATTGAGCTAGGAACAATTCTCCCTTTTGCTGCCAATCGAGGTCTACTTGTGACACCTCGATCTGTGCAGCTCGGTCTGCCTGTCTGTTATTATCTTGCTCCTTGTTAGCTCGACCTTTGGGCACATGGGCATCTACATGGCGGACTCTCACATTTAATTTCTTTACTCTGGCAGCAATGTCTTGCCACAGATCTGCAGCCCAGATGGGCCTCCCTCTATGCCTCCAATTCATTTTCTTCCATCGATTTAGCCATCCCCAGAGGGCATTTGTTATCATCCATGAGTCGGTGTACAAGTAGAGCCTTGGCCATCCTTCTCTTTCTGCAATGTCTAGGGCCAATTGGACAGCTTTGAGTTCTGCGAACTGACTCGATTCGCCTTTCCCCTCAGTGGCTTCTGCCACCTGTTGGGTGGGACTCCAGACAGCTGCTTTCCACTTCCGGCTCCCCCCTACGATACGGCAAGAACCATCGGTGAAAAGGGCGTAGCGCGTCTCTTCATCTGGCAGCTGATTATATGGTGGAGCCTCTTCAGCTCGACTCACTGACTCTTCTTCTTCTTCATCTGCCAGGCTGAAGTTCCCACCTTCAGACCAATTGGTTATAATTTCTAGAATTCCAGGACAATTCGAGCTCCCAGTTCGGACACGTTGAGTGATCAAAGCAATCCACTTGCTCCACATAGCATCGGTGGCATGGTGTGTAGGGGGCACTTTTCCCTTAAACATCCAGCTTAACACCGGTAGTCGAGGTGCCAGGAAAAGCTGTGCTTCAGTACCAATTACCTCTGAGGCTGCTCGTATGCCTTCATACGCCGCTAGAATCTCCTTCTCCATAGGAGTGTAATTGGCCTCAGAGCCTTTGTAGCTTCGGCTCCAGAAACCAAGTGGTCCCCCTCGTGTCTCACCAGGCACCTTTTGCCAGAGGCTCCAGGAGGGACCTTTATCTCCAGCTGTGGAATAAAGTACATTCTTCACATCTGGTCCCGTCCTGACTGATCCAAGAGCCACGGCATGTGCGATTTCTTGCTTAATCTGCTTGAAAGCCTGTTGTTGTTCAGGACCCCATTGGAAAATGTTCTTTTTACGGGTCACAAAATAGAGAGGGCTCACGATCTGGCTGTACTCTGGGATGTGCATTCGCCAGAAGCCTATGGCTCCCAGAAACGCTTGGGTCTCTTTCTTGTTAGTCGGTGGAGCCATTGCTACAATCTTATTGATGACGTCGGTTGGAATCTGGCGACGTCCATCTTGCCATTTTACCCCAAGGAACTGAATCTCTCTGGCAGGTCCCTTGACCTTGCTCTTTTTGATGGCAAAACCGGCTTTGAGGAGAATCTGAATAATCTTTCGTCCTTTTTTGAAGACTTCTTCTGCTGTGTCTCCCCATACAATGACATCATCAATATACTGGATGTGTTCTGGGGCCTCACCCTTCTCCAATGTGGCCTGGATCAGCCCATGACAAATGGTTGGACTGTGTTTCCACCCCTGGGGCAGTCGGTTCCACGTGTACTGCACGCCCCTCCAGGTGAAAGCAAACTGCGGCCTGCACTTTGCTGCCAAGGGAATGGAGAAGAACGCATTAGCAATGTCAATAGTGGCATACCACTTTGCTGCTTTGGACTCCAGCTCATACTGGAGCTCCAACATATCTGGCACAGCAGCACTCAGCGGTGGCGTATCTTCATTCAAGCCACGATAGTCCACAGTCAGTCTCCATTCTCCATCTGATTTACGTACAGGCCAGATAGGGCTGTTGAAGGGTGAGTGTGTTCTGCTGACCACCCCTTGACTTTCCAGCTTCCTGATCATTTTATGGATGGGAATCACAGCATCTCGGTTTGTGCGATACTGTCGCCTATGTACAGTTGCAGTAGCCATCGGTACTTCTTGATCTTTGACTCGGAGTAATCCCACAACAGAAGGGTCTTCTGAGAGACCAGGGAGAGTAGACAACTGTTTGGACTCTCCTTCAATCACTGTGGCTACACCAAAAGCCCACCGGTACGCCTTCGGGTCCTTGAAGTGTCCTCTTTTTAAATAGTCCATACCAAGGATGCTGGGGGCTTCTGGTCCTGTCACAATGGAATGCTTTTGCCATTGGTCTCCTGTTAGGCTCATGTCGGCCTCTACCACTGACAGGTCCTGAGACCCTTCGGTAACTCCAGAAATAGACACAGTCTCTGTACTCTCATGTTCCGATGGCATTAAGGTACATTGGGCACCAGTATCTACCAAAGCTCGGTATTTCTGAGGATCCGATGTGCCAGGCCATCGAACCCACACAGCCCAGTAAACCCGATTATCATCCTTGTCCCTCTCCTCCTCCTGGCAGGAGGCAGGGCCCCTCTATTGTTGTTCCTGGTCCGAGCATTCTCCATCTGACGTGTGCAACGCTCTGTCAGAGGCTCCTTCATCGGCATGGAGGGACTTGCTTCTTTTGCGTCTCTGAGATCGATGTTTCTTTTCCGGGGTCTTTGTTTCAACTATGTGGACAGCTTTCTTGCCAGCTACTTTCTGTTTTAATTCTTGCAGTCGGGCTTTAAGTTTAGAGGTGGGTTCACCGTGCCATTTTTTCATGTTTTCCCCTAGTTCGCGCAGAACAGTCCATATGACACTACGCTCACTCTGTGTCTTACTCCCGGGGCTTCCAGTTTTCCCTCGTGCTGCATGAGATGACCGAGAACGGGAACGGGAACGAGAACGGGAACTGGAATGAGAATAAGAACGAGACCTTTCTTTGCGACCTCTAGAACGTTTGCGTCTAGGTTCTTCTTCATACACAGAGTGTTTAGTATTCTTCTGGTGGCTTCTAGTTTTCCCTCGTGCCGCATGAGGTGCCCAAGAACGGGAACGGGAACAAGAACGGGAACGGGAACGGGAAAGAGAATAAGAACGAGATCTTTCTTTGCGACGTCTAGAACCTTTGCCTCTAGGGTCTTCTTCATACACAGAGCATCTAGCATTCCTCTCTACCCTTTCCCCACTGTAGAGGGAAGAATGCCGGAAGTTAGAGGAGACCCTCATGGTTTCTGATATTCTCCGTATCCAGTGACACATTCTGTCAACGTGTATCTCATTCTCGTCCATACTTAGAGGGTATGCAGATATCAGACACGGCATATAAGACTTAGGGGCCCCATCCATCACCTTATCCCACATCGGCTGTGTGCATGGCATCTTCTCTGGGACCAAGATGTCATAGTAATTTGGATCAGAGTATATAATCTCCAGCATAGCCAGTTCCCGCAGATACTGGATGCCTTCTTCTGCGGTATTCCACTCTCTCGGAGCACTCACCAAATACTCTTTAAATGGGTATCTTGCCCTCACGGCACGGAGGATTCGGGTCCAGAGACTGGATGCCATCTCCCCCTGTCCCATTTCTTGCTCTATTTCACGGTCTCGGGCAAGAGATCCCAATTGTTGTGCTTCATGACCTTCTAGCACATGACTACTGGCCCCCTGGTCCCAACATCGCACCAGCCAGGTGAGGATGCGTTCATCGGGCCACCGACTGTAATCCCTTCGTATATCTCGAATCTCCTTTGGGGTCAATGATCGTATAATTTCACTTTCCCTCATTATTTCCTGTCCATCTCTCCCACGTACTATTCTCTCTACCTGTGTTTTTACTCTTCCACTCCTCCATGGAACCTCTCTCACTTCCTTTCTGACCCTCTCACGCGAAGATGGGGATTGTTCGCTCCGTGAGGACGAGCTTCTATGGTGTTCACTCCAGGGAACTGGACTCCTACGTCGCCCACGCCGTGGAGAGAGACTTCTACTTCGTTCGAGCCGTGGGGAGAGACTCCCAGCTCGTGCACCCCGTGAAAGGGGACTCCTGCGTTGTTCATCAGGTCCGATGAATGGAGGTAGCACAGAGTCTTTAGAAGGCTGGGGTAAGGTCCTTTCCCGGTCTTCTATTCCCTCAAATGTAGGTCTAGTACGGGAAGGTGGAATCACACCTCCAAAGGAGGGTTGCCTTTGGTGAGGCTGAAACAGTCCTTCTTCAGGCTGACGGGAATGCGTTGACTTCCCCTCTTCCTCCACTGGGTACTGGTGTATGTAGTCAGAGCACCAATCATCGAATGTTATTTTATCCCAGGATGCTCACACCATCCCTTTCCTTTCTCCGGGCATGCCTCTGGTCTCTTTTGGACGTGCCCCCAGTCCCATTAGGTGTACCCCATCTCTTGTGACCACTCCTCCCTCTCTGGCGGCTGCTCCCTCCTCTACTGTGACTATTCTTCCTTCTCTCGCTGTTGCTCCTTCCTCTGCTGTGACTACTCTTTGCTCTCGTGCCGTTGCTCCTTCCATCGTCACAGCAGTTTCTTGCTCTCTCGCAGCTGCTCCTTCGTCTGCTTCTTCTTCTTCTTCTTCTTTTTCTTCTTCTTCTTGTTCCTCTTCTTCTTCTTCTTGTTCCAATTGCGGAGGTGGCTCTGTGGGTTTTGTAGTCTCCTTCATCCTCGCTGTTTTCTTCTTTATGGGGGCAATTGTAATCCTCCGGTTCATAACTTGAGTTTGAGTTCCCACAGAGCGTGTATCCGCGTCGGCTTGAGTCTGAGCTTCGACTGTGGCCTTGATGGGCTTAGTACAGATGGCAGCTTCCAGATCTACAGCTTGCGTTTGAGTTTCTACAGAGCAAATGGGAGCTGTATTAGCGTTGACCTGAGTCTGAGCTTCGACTGTGGTCTTAGCAGACTTAATAGAGATGGCAACCTCCAGATCTACAGCTCGAGTCTGAATTTCCACAGAGCAACCGGAAGCTGTATTAGCCTCAGCTTGTGTCTGAGTTTCAGCCGTGGTTGTAGCAGGGACAGCAGAAAGAGCCTTGTCCAGATTTGCAGTCTGAGTTTGGGTTTCTACTGAGCATACAGAGACTGTATTAGCTTCAGCCTGCGTCTGAGTTTCAACCATGGTTGTAGCAGGGACAGCAGAAATAGCCTTGTCCAGATTTGCAGCCTGAGTTTGGGTTTCTACTGAGCATACAGAGACTGTATTAGCTTCAGCTACTTCAGTTTGGGTTTCTACAGAGTGAACAGGGGCTTTGTTGGCCTCGGCCTGGTCTGAGTTTCAACTGTGGTTTTAGCAGGGGCAACAGAAATAGCCATATCCAGGTCTGCAGCTTGAGTTTGGGTTTCTACAGAAACAGCATTGGCCTCATGCTGTGTTTGGACTCCACTTTCGGTAGTCTGAACAGGGACTACACGGGTCTCAGACACCATATTTCCATTTCCTATCCTGTCCTCAAACCATTGACAGTGGTCCATGGCAGATCGATAAGCACTAGCCAGGCCCCAACACAAAGCAGAGACTTGCATATACGGGTCCTTGTAGGAGAAACACTCTTCTGATAAACAGCGGGCCAGCTCACCAGAATCACATATTTGTTCTGACGTGAACTTCCAATTAATGGGGGGTGAGATACGCCCTAGCACTTTACCGAGATCCAACCAAGCCCCATCCCACCCAGGGACTGGCCTGTCCGAAGCCCCTTCCAAAGTTCCAGCAATCCCCCTCGAGGCATGGCCTTTCATAAGTCTAAGACAGGGAAAGCAACAAAGCGCCAGCATTCTTCCAATCTTATACAACAGTTTCATTACCTTCATAAACACTAGTGCTGTCACAATACAATTTAGGTAATAACTGGGACCAATTGTAACAGTAGGGATCTCTCTTAATAGGCCGTTAATGTCATATTGTAACATGCCTTTAATGTCACATTTCAACAGGCCTTTAATGCCACATCTTAACAGGCCTTTAATGTCAGGATTCAGGAGGGCCTTACATGGATGACATTCATCAGGTAGATTTAGGTACGTCCCTAGGAGACCGCCCAAAGTGGGAGCAAGTGTTACCACCATCAGTATGTAAAAGAATAGAAAGACACTTAACAGGAGGCCTCTCACTACAAGAGACTGCCGGGCCTTGCCAGCCTTGGGGGCATGGTTGGAGTGACCTCCTCTGGTACCTCTCAGGTAGTTGCTAAAAAGAGTAAAAACCATTCTTTCTGTTGTTTACCTTATGCCTGAGTCCTCTGTTCCCAAACAAAAGCCTTGTTTATATCAACAACTGTACTCTTGGCAGTCTTCCCCGGACACTGTTCTCTAAGCAGAGAATTATTTACAAAACAATCCAAGGTCAATCTCGGTGGAACCTCCAACAATGTCGCAGGTTTGGCTTAGCTGTTACCAACCCTGGACTGGCCCCCCTTCCCCCTCCCAGAAACTTCCCAGAGAGGCAGGGATAAAACAAACTGAAAAGAGACGCACTCAAAAGAAACTGAACTGAATAAAAAGAATAAATTATATTTTCTAATATTTACAATCACACAGTATGTAGGATCCCACCCCCTGGGGAGAGGGAGAAAGGGAAGAAGGGGAGTGAAGACAGGGAAAAATCCAAACCCAACCTAACAAAACCAAACTAGACAAACTTAGACCAAATTAAGAACTTCAAAGAAGGGGAACAAACATCAAACAATCTCACCCAGGACAGGAGAACCACCAACGACCGGAGGGACCAGGCTCCAACCACCTCCCACCAGCTCCTCGGCCAGGCAGGAAGAAAAAAAAAAACCAAACCACTCCCCTCCCTGCTACGTGGAAGACACGTGTGGAATACTTCCTTGGATACAATGGTTACTGGGGAAGCCATGGGCCAAACCATTACACATTTGAACTGGACTGCCTGTAACATCTCTAGTTGTTTTGAAACTAAAATCCTGTTGAATCCTAAAAACCCGCCTCTGTGGAAGTAATGTGACTGTAAATTTAAGCAACAAGAAAAAAATACAAAGAATTTTGTTCTTTCATTATTTTTATTTTACTTAGATGACTGTTTCCTAAGTGGAAATTGCTAAGGGTTGCTAAACAGAGGTGCAAAAGCTACCTTAATACCTATTGAACAGATAAAGAGTGTTTTATATTTATTCCAATGTGAAGTTAGGAATAAACTAAGATTAGCTAAACAGTTATTTCCAAGGAAGTATCCATATACATAAGGAAATGAAGAGGAATAAGCTGCAGTTCTGACTGGTGTAAAATAGTATACTTTCATGGTATGAGTACCCTTCAGATGTATGCCCTCAGAAGGTAAGGTAAGGCTGGGACAGTTTGACAGCCTATGAACTGGGGCTAAAAGGAAATGGGGAAAATACATGCTGAGTATCAAGAAAAGCATGAAGTGCCATTCTCACTGATGTAAATTAGACTGTGATCAATGACTTATCATAGCAAAGTATTGCCTTCTGGAAAATGGACATCCTTTTTTTCGGGATGTTTGAAGTCTGAAGTCCCACAGAATCGAGGCGTATTCAGAAGAGACATTAGAGTGAGTGGAAATAAGGATTCAGCTGGGAGCTGGTAAAATAATGAGTTGTACTGCCTATATTATATGTATGTTAAAGTAATGTAGAAGCAATATGCTCAACAACACTGAAGGTAGCAGAAGCTGAGGAAGGAGATTCTTACATCTCCACCACTGCTTACGAGAAAATTAGGAGATAAGGAGAGAGACAGTACAAAAAAATGTTGTGCTGCTGTTGCTTCGGTAGGAGTACACCCACCTGCAATAGCCCTTTGTAGTTCATGGTCTCCACTGTAGGAAGTCATCCTGCCACATTACATAAAATGAGGATTGTGTGAGATGCTAGACTTTTTTTTGTCTTAATAGTTTATGTTTGAACATTGCATTTTTGACTGCTACTTGTATGTGGAGGGTTGATATTGGCAAGATGCAGGGTACCCAGCAAAGCCCCTCTATCCATCTCATCCTCAGCTAGACAGGGGAGAGAAAATTTAACAAAAGTCTTGTGTGTTGAAAAAAGCGGCAGGGAGGGATCACTCATCTGTTACCATCATGGCCAAAACAGCTCAACATGGGAAAATGAGTTGAATTTATTACAAATAAAATCAGGAGTAGGATAAAGAGAAAATAAAACCAAATCTTAAAAAACCCTTCCCCTCACCCTTGCCTTCCTTCCAGACTTAACTGTAGTTTTGATTTTCTCTACCTCCTCCACATCAGTGGTGCAGGGTGGCAAGGAATGTGTTCTGTTCATCACACATTGTTTCTGCTGCTCCTTCCTCCTTAGACTTTTCCCTTGCTACAGAGTGGAGTCCCTCCCATAGAAGAGAGTCCTCCACACATTTCTCCATCATTAGTCCTTCCCATAGGCTGCAGTTCTTCACAAATTGCTCCAGTATGGATGCCTTCCAGGAGGTGCAGTCCTTCAGGAACAGACTGCTCCAGCACGAGTTCCTCGTGGAATCACAAGTCCTGCCAACAAACCTATTCCAGCATGGGCTTCCTCTCACCTCACACAGGGCCTACTGCAGCTTGGGCTTCCCACAGGGTCACAGTCTCCCTCAGGTGCGCCAACATTCTTCACTGTGGAGTCCTCTGTGGGCTGCAGATGGATATCTGCTCACTGTGGAACACCGTGGGCTGCTGGGCCATAGCCTGTGTCACCATGGACTGCACCATGGGCTGCAGGGGAATCTGTGCTCCAGGACCTGGAGCACATCCTGCACTTCCTTCTTCACCAGCCTTGGTGTCTGCAGGGCTGTTGCTCTCCTATGTTCTCACTCCTCTCTACTCTGGCTGTGATTGCTGCTGCATGGAGGTTTTTTCCCTTTCTTAAATACGTTATCCCAGAAGTGCTACCACCATCACTGATGGGCTTGGCTGTGACCAGTGGTGGGTGTCTCTTGGAGATGACTGACATTGACACGATTGGACACAGGGGAAGCTTCTGGCATTTTTTCACAGAACTCACCTCTGTAGCCCCTTCACTACCAAAACCATGCTATGCAAAACCAATACACTGTGCTCTGTACAGAGCCAGTTTCACAGACATTGTCAAATACTGGCTGTTAACACTGTATTAGTATGGGTTGTTTAATCCTTACCCAGCAGATGGATTCTGAATGTACTACTCATGAAAAAATAACAGCTAGAAACCATTTGCAGGGAATCCGCTGACAGTTCCACCAGGCCAAATGTGAGGAAATTCAATTCCACTTGAATCAGTGGGATTCCATTTTTTCCACTCCCCATGTTTCAGGTTCATTCAACAGCTATTCTAGGAATGTCAGAGTGGCTTTGTAAGTATGAAGTTCTGGTTCTGCTTACCTGTGTGATATTGGAACGCAGCAAGCTCTGACCTTGGTACAATAGTCAGAACATACTTAGGCTACGTACAGAAAAATGTCTTTTTTCTCTATCTTTTCTGTCTGTTGACCACTATCTGTCTTAGTCTTCTTTCCTCAAGACTTTTGTCATTTTCTTGCTATCTGAGAACCAAAATTCTTCTGTTTTGTAAATATACAAGGATTGATGCTCACCATGTACCAAACATCTCAGATGACTCTTTTTGAGTGATTAATGTTTTTTTCTACCCCTGCTGAACTATGAGAAGAGTTAACAGCAGTCTATTTCATGCCAGATAGTTGTATGGGCAACATGTAAATCACTGTGGATATCCTGGGTCCATTAAAACCAGAAAGGCCAGTGCTTCTTGTTGCCTTATCTTTACCCATCAGTCTCACAACAAGGAAGTATAAAGGTGCTGTATGGAAATACAATTTTAAAACCCCTGTTTGTGTAGCCCTCACCCACACCATTACTGCTGCAGCAATGGGAGATGGTTTTTAATAAGGAGTGTCTTACTTCCTTAGAGCATGACTTTAAATGAAAATTCCAGTTCTGGCATAAAATTTGAAAGAGGCAACATTTGATCAAATACATGCTCTTGTTTATATAAACAGCCGAATTAAATCCACTCCTTAAAAGCTTGCAGAACTGTGAGTGTGTATTATAAGGACAGTTTGCCAAGGAAATAAGGAACTCAGGAGTAAATTTTTCCTGCCTTGTGTACAGAAGCAATATCATTGAATTAATCTGTGTGCATAAAGCAAGCAGAATTTGGCATAATCTTCAAAGTGTGCCAAGCTCTTGTTTGCACTGGGTGCTTTGGGAACTTGGTTGTCTAAAATCAATAGAAAGAATGTGTAACCACTCATTTAATTTCTGGACCCACTTGAAATTTTTACCCTGGAAAATATCTGTATAGATCTTCACTGTGATGATTGATTTATTTGCAGAGAAACTAGCTTTTTGTCTCATGTCTTGTGTGTTTTATCTCTTCTGACAATGTGGCTGGTTCTAATATAGTTAAATTTATATATTTCTATGTGTGTGGTGGTAAGAGTCCAAAAAGATATAGTCACAGAACCAGCAGCAGAGAGCATCAAAAAAAGCCACTTTCAGATATTCTAACCTGCATTTGTACATGACATTTTAGTATGGAGCAAAAAATTGTCAAAAAACCTCACACTACTGAATGCTTGCACAGCTGTGCAGCTGTGAATATGCTGCTTCAAAAAGCCAAATTAGATGATGCATCAACATCAAGTGTTTTAACTTCCCTCACTTGTTATGCTCATCTTTATGCCTTTACATATGGTTTATCAATGTTTTTACAGATATTAGCTGACCTAAGGAGTAATTTGAACAATGTGTTTGACTTTTTTAAACTGTACATTTGACAAAATGAAGTATTCTAGTTTTCTGTCCATGTGCCTGAACATCCTAAAACAACCTTAGATGAACACAAACACATCAAACACAAACACCAACACACAGTTGGTTTATAGCTTTCATCTGTGCTCTTGGCTCCTTTGTTATGTGTAATAATGTGTCCTTTCAGAAAAGGCAGGAAGCTAGAGATGTGAATGGAGAATTGATCCCTGGCATTCTAGGTAAAAACCTGGCTCTATATTTCAGAATTGGTTTCTCAGAGCTCCAAATGGCAGACGGTATTCTGGCCCATTTCCAGCAGACCCTAAGGAGCCCAATGCATGAAACGAGGTGAGGGGCAAGCAAGGCAGTCCTTGAGGCACTGCTCAAAGAAGTGCATGGCATAGGAGTGGGAAAGACTAATTATACCCACGCTCAACCTACAGCTGCAATTACTGACACGTAGGGGCATGCCGTGCAGGATTTGGTAGTGCTGCACTTTTTAGTGTCCTAATGTTCTTACATAGTCATCCTCAGCCCCTAGACTAGTCACAGTTTCAGTATCCCAAATACTGCTGCTGCCTTGGTAACCTTTCCCATAATCTTAACAGACAGGACTGGATCCTCCCAGCACCTTGGTCAGTTGCTGGCCCCTAGCCCTGTTAAACAGGAGTGGCTGGCAATGACCAGACCCAGGCAGGGCCATTCTCAGTGCCTGAACACAAGCAGAGGGAGAGGGTACTGGGGAAGGCCAAGGAGGTGACAGGGCATTTATGGAAGATAGACAATGACACAACATGAAGAACTGGATAAGACAAAATTGCAGAGGATGTCTGGAAAGATCAAAACATTTCTCAACAGCTGTCTCCAAAGCCCCGGAAATCCACAGGGGTTTTGTAATTCCCTTCAGCTTCCTGGTTGAAGTTTTCCTATCAGTTAAGCCAGGTGAGTGCAGCAAGCTGAGGAACAGTGAGGGAAAGCTGATGATACTGACCACAGAAACTCTTTCTTGTTATTTCTTCTTTAGGCAAAGAACTTGACATGATCCAGCAGCCTGCTCTCATTGGAAATCTATCAGCAACAAGTACTGCCCACAGCTGAACTGTTTGCAAGCCACAATCAATTCAAAAAGTCCAGATTTGTCCCTGTTGTTGCATTAGGTATAGGCAACTATTGGATTTAAATTGCAAATGGTGTATCACTATGAAGATTATATTTGCATTTTGATTGCGGTATAAAGGCTGAGGATCAGGTGCAGTCCTAGAATCCTGAATATTTCTTCATTATTCCTTCTTGGTAGGAGCACTAGTGTAGGATAGAAACTACTTTTTAATTATTATTTTATTTATAGATTTTTTTAATTTTAAAGATTTTTGTGCTGGAGGCAAACTGTCAAAGAGGTTGACTATGTGACATTTGAATGTCAATAGCAATAAATTAAGCAAAAGGAAGTATGTGTCTGTTAGTCTTTTTACATGTCACAGTTGTAAAACTAGTTAGATTGGGTACTTCAAAGGTGGATTTTTTATCCAAGTCTCAGCTTGATAGGCCAGGTGTTTAGGGTAGAGCTATAGTTATTAAATGGACAAAGAAAATGACAAGAAACTGACTAAAGTCTCAAAAATGGTAGTCTGTTGAATTTGAATACTTAGTGATATTTGATTGTTTCTTCATAGTCTCCAAAAAGATTAGTTGAGTGGTTTAGGCCAAATTTTGCAAAGGCAAAAACTGTTGTATAAATGAATAACAATTACAACTATTTATAATTTTTAAAAGTAGTAAAAGCAAGTGCCAGAGGAGGATGCCATATTAGTTTAAAGCATAATGCAACAAAGGTAGAAATGGTGCTGGGTATAGCAAAATCTTGACCTATCTGCTTAGCCTAACACAAGTCTTATTTTTCAACATGTATAGACATTTCATGAACAGAGACACATAAACTGAGATAGAAGTATGAAATATAAGTGGTAACTAAGGAGAGATTTTCATGAAACAAAAATCCAGACTTGATCAGAAAGGGACCAAGGGCACCCGCAAGAAAAGAAAGCTGTGACATGATGGTAGCAGCCCAGCAGTGTGGAGGGTGAGGGTGAGGGTGAGGGTGAGGGTGAGGGTGAGGGTGAGGTGAAGTAGAGGCTGAATTCCTGGGGAGAAGCTGGCTCTCACTGGACTAGAAGATCAGAACACCAGCCTCGAGCTGCACTTAATGAAGAGGTTTGGCAAGGTCAAGTTTATAGCCAAGTTGCAGTTTTAAGATGTGCTTTATAGATTAAGTGGCAGTGGGGAGCCAAAGGAAAGGAAGTTTTAGTAATCATGGTAGTAGGTTGTGGGAATTTATGCTAACAGTTTGGTCACCAGAACAACAGAAAGAGAGCAGGTCTTAGAATCTTCTGTAGAAATAATATTTTGTGTGTTTTTATTTCCTCATATTCTGATTATAGGAATGGGTAATGTTTATGATGAAGTATCCTTGGCCTAACTAGGATAAAAATACAGCACTGATTGTGACATAGGATTGTTTTGAGCAGAAAACAGGAAATTAATATCTGATTGAGATCTGTTTCTTATCACTCTTGTCCTACTTTCAAGTTTTTATGTCCAAAGTATTTTCCCTGCAAGCACAAAATTGTTTTGATAGTAATAACTCCACTCCTTTCCTCCCTTCATGAAATTAGCTGTTGACATGTGCAGTCTGAAAAAAAACATCTGGGGCCAAGGCAGGAGTGAGTTATCCACGTCAGGATATGGAGGATCCTTCTGTGTGGCAACACAGAGGCACCAGGGAATGTAATGAAACCTGCCTACACTGCCTGGTTCAGGGCAAAGGAGAGATGTCTGGCTAAGTGACAGGAGGACTGTTGGCTGTGTATCCACAGTGCATTAATAGCCCAAGCATAAATGGCAACTGAGGGTAAAAAATAGTTGCTGTCAGCAGAAAGGACTAGAGCAGGTTATAGTTCCCAAAGGCAGAGAAACCTAGTCAGAGAGCCACACAGTGCTGTCTGTGTGACACCACAGTTACATTTCTGTGTCTTTCTTTTGTCTTCTGCATTTAGCTGTAGGAACAGGACCACTGTAAAACTTAGCAGTGTTGGGAGTGCATTTTCATCCACAGCAGACAAGTAGCAGAGTGTGCACTTAATACTGTGGCTATAAAGAATAACCAGAGATTGCACCATTACTCGCCTTAGTACCCTGCATAATACTAGGGCAAAGGGGTGGAGTGAGAGCTGGGCCATGGAAGAAGTGAATATGAGTGGTCAGCAACTATGCACATAGCCACAATAAAGAGGACACTTCTTAAACTGGAACAGAACATGCAATGTGAATAGCCAAAGAAGCAGAATAGCACCTGCTTGCAGCTGGACACAAGCAAACCTGTGAAGGGGGATTAGGAGAAAGGAAAAGGTATGATGGTATCCTAGTTCAGCAGGTGGGACCAGCTATCACTGTGTGAGGGTGATCAAAGCTGTGTGTTCTACCCCCTCTATTCATTTCCCAAGGACAATGGACCATTTGCAGCAGCTGCCCAGGGAATCATTAGCACCTTCACATCCAGCCTGAGGGGGCATGGCTGCTAATGGGCCATCAATAGTTCAGGGATACCCCATGACTCCAGAGTTAATCACCCATTGTGTGAGTCCCCACCCTGGGGGAGGGACTGGGTGCTCCCTGAGGGTACATAAGTGGTGGGTAAGAGCTCAGGAACCACTTGCTGGATCCAGAGGAGGAGCAGGACCTCGACAGGAGGAGACCACCGGTCTGGACTAGACTACAACCACCACTGTCGACCAGACTACAGCCATCACCTGCACCGACAGGTTTTTCACTTCCTTTTGCTTTGGACTTGGGGGGACCATGTGGGTCTCAGGACAAGGGCCACCAAACCCCTTTGGGTTTGTGCCCCAGGACACTGGGTTATACTGCTGGGTTTTGTGAGTTGAAAGCAATTTCTCTTTGTGTCAGTGTATTTATGGTAATATCTTTCATTAAATTGTAACTCTGACTTATAATCTCTCTTGTGTTGGGTCCGTTCCTCATGCTGGTTTACCTTTAAACCAGCACAGATGGCATTGGAGAGTTTCCTTAGGGGGGAGTATGTCATTCTTAGTGGAATAAAGAACTATCTGTTTAAAGCCACTGTTTTTCAGTATGCACTCAGGGACGTGCTTATGTGCCTGGACAGCCTTCTCTATGTGGAGATGTATCAGCAGAGGCAGTTCTCATTTCTCATCTTTAAATTAATTTGTCCCCAGAGAAGAAGATGCATTAAATTACATGGGGTTTTTTTCACTAATTGGTGAGAAGAAAACCCCTGTCCACCTCTTTACTTGGCCTTTCCATAACATGTCAACAGATCTAAGACTGGGACAAAAAGCCTGGCAGAAAGACAAAGGTCTGGGAATTGCGGTAATATTGTGGATGTCAAGTCCATTTTTCATAGTGTGTATCTGATATGGATGTAACAACACTGGGGAGAAAGGTCCTGCTTATACTTCTCATTGGGCTTCAGTGCTTGAGATCATGTTGCTGTTATTTTGGTCCATGTTTTCTACAAATAACTGTACTTCATACTATTTGTCTTGTAATGCCCAGTTTTAGAACCCTCCTCTCTTATATGAGGAGACTGGTACCTTTGTGATTTGCATGTTTGTGTATGCACTCCCCAACACATTACACATAAAATGTCTTCATAACAGCAGTATTGCCAGCTTGTGATATATTAGGCTTGATAAGGTTACTTTCAAGTTTTTTTCACAGTGAAACAGTAGGAATTTTAGGGCTTTATATCTGGAATAGGAAATGTGGGAGCTGAAGAATACCCTCAAGGTGGCCGTCAAGACAACTGGCCTCTGGAGCTGGTAGACAGGGAGAGGGAGCTGAATAGCCCTCCTGTATTCCAGGAGGAAATAGTGACGTACTGAGCCAGATGGATCCTCACAAGTCTATGGGACCAGACAGGATTCATCCCAGAGTGATGAGGGAGCTGGCAGAAGAGCTTGCCAAACCACTCTCCATCATCTTCCAACAGTCCTGGCTCTCTGAGGGGTCCCAGAGGATTGGAAGTTGGCGAATGTCACCTCAATCCACAAAAAGGGCTGCAAGCAGGACCCTGGCAACTCCAGGCCTGTCAGCCTGACCTCCGTGCCTGGCAGGGTGATGAAGCAGATCATCCTGAGTGCAATCACACAGCACCTTCAGGATGGACAAGGGATTAGACCCAGCCAGCATGGGTGTAGGAGGGGCAGGTCCTGTCTGACCAACCTGATCTCTTTCTATAATCAGGTGACGCACCTGGTGGATGAGGGGAAGGCTGTGGATGTGGTCTATCTAGACTTCAGCAAGGCCTTTGACACTGTCTCCCATAATATACTCCTGGAAAAGCTGGTAGCCCATGGCTTGGACAAGTGTACCCTCTCCTGGATTAAGAGCTGGCTGGCGGGTCAGGCCCAGAGAGTGCTGGTGAATGGAGCTGCATCCAGCTGGCGGCCGGTCACCAGTGGTGTTCTCCAGGGGTCTGTATTGGGTCCAGTCCTGTTTAACATCTTTATTGATGATTTCGATGAGGGGATTGAGTCCATCATCAGCAAATTTGCTGATGACACCAAGTTGGGAGGGAGTGTCGACCTGCTGGAAGGCAGGAGGGCTCTGCAGAGGGATCTGGATAGACTTGAGAGATGGGCTGATTCCAATGGGATGAAGTTCAATAAGGCCAAGTGCAAGGTCCTGCACTTTGGCCACAACAACCCCCTGCAGCGCTACAGGCTGGGCACAGAGTGGCTGGAGAGCAGCCAGGCAGAAAGGGACCTTGGAGTACTAATTGACAGGAAGCTCAACATGAGCCAACAGTGTGCACAGGTGGCCAAGAAGGCCAATGGGATCCTGGCCTGTATCAAAAATAGCGTGGCCAGCAGGACCAGGGAAGTGATCCTTCCCCTGTACTCTGCATTGGTGAGGCCACACCTTGAGTACTGTGTTCAGTTCTGGGCCCCTCAGTTCAGAAAGGATATTGAGGTGCTGGAGCGAGTCCAGAGAAGAGCAACAAGGCTGGTGAAGGGACTGGAGCACAAGTCCTATGGGGAGAGGCTGAGGGAGCTGGGGTTGTTTAGCCTGGAGAAGAGGAGGCTCAGAGGTGACCTCATCACTGTCTAGAACTACCTGAAGGGAAGTTCTAGCCAGGTGGGGGTTGGTCTCTTCTCCCAGGCACTCAGCAATAGGACAAGGGGGCACAATGGACTCAAGCTCTGCCAGGGGAAATTGAAGTTGGAGAGCAGAAAGAAATTCTTTCCAGAGAGAGTGCTCAGGCATTGGAGTGGGCTGCCCAGAGAGGTGGTGGACTCACCATCCCTAGATATTTTTAAATGCAGATTGGACATGGCGCTGGGTGCCATGATCTAGTAAATGGACTAGAGTTGGACCAAGGGTTGGACTCGACGATCTTGGAGGTCTTTTCCAACCCAATCGATTCTATGATCTGCAGGGACCAAATACTGCTCTATTTTTCTGCTTCTCACAGCAGGATGTTTTGCTAGACATTAAAGTTGATCCAGTGAGACATGGTGCAATGCTATAATTCTCTGATGAATCACATACAGCATCACTGTGCTGCTGTGAAATATTCACATGGAAAATACTTTTTGAGCAATAATCTTTTGGCAGACATGCACTGTCCATAACAGTATCAAGGAGAATTTGCCGTGCCCTCAACAGGATAGCGAATTTTATACAAAAAATTTCTGTAAGTTTATAAATCACTTTAATAGTTGTGATGTGTGCTTTTTGATGCTGCTGTACACTTCTACAACACAGACATAAGGAAAAAAATACAGCCTCTTTGCCTTTACCTTGTTCTAAAAGAAGCTCTGAAAATTATTATTATATTGTTAATAAAATGCCTAGATTATGGTACATGTTGTGTGTATGCTTTCATATTTATGTATACATAATTCTTTCATGTCTTGAGCCATCACGTTACTCTTAGATCGTGAAGTTCTGACCCTGTGTAGCTGCTCTTGTGAGTGTTGAGCTCATTTCAGGTTTTGAACTGTGTCTATGTGGGTTTCTTGCTTGACAGCACAAGCCAGACCTTACCTCAGCTGTGTAGGGCTAGTGCTCTTGCAGGGGCATAAGGAGAGACCCAAAGGGTTTTCCTGCTTCTACATGCAGAGTTCTCATGTAAGTGTAATGGTCATGGTTGAATTTGGCTTAACCAGATGCTGACACTATCAGGCTGTGTTTGACAAAACTATCTTTCAAATATAAAGCTGATGGAAGTTATGGGAGGGAACAATGCAGACATAAGCCCCAGTAGCGCTTCCAGTGAAGCAAAATATGTTCAAGACACTTAGCATAATATGGTTGTTGGGTTAATACTGCTCTGTGATGGAGTTGTCACTGAAAAGGATGAAGATGTCTTGCTCCCAGGTACATGTTCTCTTTCCCAGCAGAATTAGGAATTGATTGGAAAGCCAGAAAGATTTGTTGATGTGGCTGAAAACTAGGGAAACATTGGCCTTCGTTAAGACAGAGGGTTGATATGTTTCATGGCTGAAGGACCCCTACAACCATGCAAACACATGGCAAGCTTGAGACTCTGGATGTCACAGAGAAGGAGAATTTCTTCTCTTAACATCAACATGGCCTAAGACCAGCTCAGGGTGACACTGAGACCATACCCTCACTCAGGATCGGCACAGTGCTGTTCCTGTCTCCCAGGGGATAACAAAATGCATGGAAAAAACAGCCAGTGACCTGTTTCATGAGGAATCTCACTTTTGGTTAGCAAAAGTCATAAGAAGCCACAGACAACTTATGCCTCTGTGTTTCCTAGATAGATGTGACTATTATAAATTGAATCTTTCTCTTTTTGTGGTTTTGGTGTTCGGGTTTTTGGGGGTCTGGAGGGGGTTCGTTGTGGTTTTTTTAAGCTTTTGTTTGTTTGGGATTTTGGGGGTTTTTTTATTTGTTTGTTTCAATTACAGCTGAAGAGATTTGCAGTCTGGCTTCAGGTCCTCTAAGCTACTAGTACACAGGAAAAGTTAAATCCTCATTATTGATGGAGAATAAATGAGCACTACTCTACCCCCTCCAGCATCCCTCACAGCCTATACTTCCATTTAAAATTATCTGAGCATATTTATTTGTGGAGCTGCTGTCTTGCTCTATGGTGTCTGCCTGCCTGGTCCCAGAGAGTTATTATAAGCATTTATCACATAAAATTTCTTTGTTTACCATGTGATGAATAGCATTAAAATACCACATTGCATTAGATAGAGTATAAACATGTTTCTTTTTGTTCACTGTAGCAAAGTTTGTAGAAAACATTAATTTTTAGATTAGTAGTGTTTTTAATTTTTTTGTTTGTGTGTGAAACACCTTGGGAAAGAAGGGATTTCATGACTTTCTAAAAGCTGTACTCAGAATAGTTGTCAGAAATACCCTGATTCATAATCAATATTTCCAGAAAGTCATGCTTGATGCAAAACAAGTATGTGGGCACTGGAATGAAATTAAGCCCATTAAATGAAGTAACAATTGCCTCCATATACAGAAGTTGGTGGTAATAAATACCAATAAAATAAAGTACTTCTTCTCAGCATCATTCTTCACTTTCCCCAAATCCTCCATATGTTTCTCAGATCCAGAAATTCTTCAAATCAAGAGTGAAATAGTATATATTCTAAAAATTATGTTCAGTTTCAAGACACACCAAAAAAAAAAAAAAAAAAGAGAGAGACTGGGAATTTTAATGGATTAAATCCGTAGGGAAAAAAAATAAAATTGGTCATACTTTTACTTTGGCAGTTTGAACTATTCTCTGACAGATTAGCATATGATATCTGCTAATAAAATTACCTGTTAAATAACCTTCAGATCTACAAACTATCAAGTTCTACAGTGAAGTGATTAAAGCCTCCACTTTTAGGTATTAACCCGCAAAGTAGCCACAGTCAGCCTGATGCATAATCTGCCAGGTCACACATGAGTTGTGTTCGTCCCTTATACTGTACTGAGTTCATTAAGGCCTGGGCAGTAACATCTGGCTCTTGAGAGACATTCTGTCCTCATGAGTTGCAAAGGTACTTACTTTCTAAAATGGAATCAGTGAGTTTGGAAAGTATTACCATTCTCATTTGACAGGTGAAGAAACAGATGCAGAGAGGTTAAGTGGTTTATTGAAGGTCTTAGATAAAATTGGTGACAGAGCTGAGAATGTACTTCAAGACGACTAAGTCTCATGATCTTTATCTAACTGACTCTCCCTTTGGAAGGCATCTAGTTATTTACACCTGCTTTTTTATATAACAGAGATACTTAATTGAATGTACAGGAAAGTAGAACTATAAGAAGCATCATCATGGCTAGGCTTCGCGAACGAAGATTTGAGAAGGACACTACCCACACTTGCTGCAAGTGTGCTGGTGGCTAAAAAGGCCGATACGGCCTGTTGTACTAAGGCCATCACAAAAGGCACAGCAGAATGTCTCCCTAGGTGGTATTGGCAAGGAATGGTTCTTTCTGCGTTGTCTTTTCTCAAGACTGACTCTCCGTGCATACTCAAAGGAAGCAGCAGCGTCGTGAATGGTGTGTCTCCATGAATCCCGATTGGAGGCCAGAGTGGACCATTTGTGGCAGTCAATATGGCCAAGGCTGAGGTGTTGTTTCAGGGAGTCCTTGTACCTCTTCTTCAGAGCTCCTCTCTTGTGGCAGCCATTGGTGAGTTCAGCATAGAGCACAATCTTCAGGAGGCGGTGATCCTCCATCCTGGAGACGTGCCCTGCCCAGCGCAGCTGCATTCTCATCAGCATGGCCTCGATACTGGTGACCCCTGCCTGTTCAAGAACAGACACATTGGTCATGTAATCAGACCAGTGGATGTTTAGGATTGAATGGAGGCAGCGCTGATGGAAGCATTCGAGAAGCCGCAGGTGGTGGCGATAGATGACCCAAGATTCAGACCCATATAAAAGAGTAGACAGAACAATGGCTCTGTAGACACTAATCTTTGTACTTTTCTTCAGGTGTTTATTGGACCAGACTCTTTTATGGAGTTTTCTGAAGGCTCTGTATGCCTTTGCTAGCCTGTTGTCTATCTGTTTGTCAATCTTACCGTCTGAGGAAATGATACTTCCCAGATAGGTGAACTGCTGGACTGACTTAAGCTCTGAATCGCCTATGGTGATGTGAGGATGGTGGAAGACTTCTTGAGGTGCAGGTTGGTAGAGAACTTCTGTCTTCTTCAGGCTGACTTCCAACCCAAAAAGCTCAGCAGCCTCTGCAAAGCAGGATGTTAAGCGCTGCAGAGCTGCTTCTGTGTGAGTAACGAGGGCGACATCATCAGCAAAAAGCACTCAGGGACAAGGTGATTCAGGGTCTTGGTGTGGGCCTTCAGTGGCCTTAGGTTGAATAGGCTTCCATCGGTACGATATTGGATGTAGATACTGTTTTCTTCATCGAGATCTGCTGTGGCTCTTTGGAGCATCATGCTGAAGAAGATTGTGAATAGAGTTGGTGAAAGAACGCAACCTTGTTTCACACCATTGGTTATTGGAAAGGGCTCAGAGAGTGCATTGCCATATCTGACTTGTCCATGTTGATCCTCATGTAGCAGGATGATCATTTTGAGGAACTTGGGGGGACATCCTAAACGTTCCAAGATCTGCCACAGGCCTTTTCTGCTCACAGTGTCGAAAGCTTTGGTGAGGTCAACGAAGGTTGCATAGAGACCTTTGTTTTGCTCCCTGCACTTCTCTTGCAGTTGTCTGAGAACAAACACCATGTCTGTGGTACTCCTATTGGCTCTGAAACCACACTGGCTTTCAGGTAGAAGATCTTCTGCAATAGTGGTTACTAATCTGTTCAGAAGTATTCTTGCAAGGATTTTACCAGCAATGGAGAGCAAAGTAATACCTCGGTAATTTGAGCAGTCTGATTTTTCTCCTTTCTTCTTGTACAGGGTGATGATGATTGCATCACGGAGATCTGGTGGTAGTTCCCCTTGTTCCCAGCAATGCACAACAAGCTCGTGGAATTCGGCTTGGAGTGCTTGACCTCCACGCTTCCAGATTTCGGATGGAATTCCATCAACCTCAGATGCCTTGCCAGTTTTCACCTGCTGTATGGCATTGAGTATCTCTCCCATAGTAGGGGCTGCATCCAATTCATGTTTCACCAGTTGTTGTGTAATGTGCTGAATTGCTGAGCCTTGGACTACACGGTTGGCACTGAAGAGAGTCTGAAAGTGCTCAGACCATCGGTTCAGGATGGAGGTTTTATCTGTTAGAAGCATTTGACCATCTGCACTGAGTAGGGGGCTTTGAACCTGGTGTGTGGGTCCATACACTGCTTTCAGGGCCTCATAGAATCCTCTTTGGTCACCCAAATCTGTGCATGGTTGTGTCTTTTCTGCTAGGCTGAGCCACCATTTGTTCTGGATGTCTCAAAGTTTCTGTTGGAGCTTACTGCATGCAAGACGAAAGGTGGCTTTTTTTATACGGCAAGATGGTTGAGCAAGGTGTGCTTGGTGAGCAGTTCTCTTCTTCTTCAACAATTCCTGGATCTCTTGATTGTTTTCATCAAACCAGTCTTTGTTTTTCTTGGAGGAGAGCCCTAAGGACTCTTCAGAGGACTGCAGGATGCAACTTTTAATATGTATCCAAAGCGCTTCAGGAGAGGGATCTATGGGATTTTCTTTAAGTCTAGTTTGAAGGTTTACCTGGAAGCTGTCTCTCACTGTAGCTGTTTGAAGATTGTTAACTTGGAGCCTCCTCCTTGGAATGGCACCTCTCTTAGGTTTGGGCTTGAAGTGGAGGTTAAGTTTGCAACACACAAGGCGATGGTCTGTTTGACATTCTGCACTCAGCATCACTCTAGTATGATGGACATCGCTGACATTTCTCTGTTGCACTAAGATATAGTCAATGAGTGCCAGTGCTTGGATCAAGGATGCATCCAGGTTGTCTTCAGTCTGTCTTTCTGTTGAAAGATAGTGTTGGTGATGGTGAGCTGCTGTTCTGCACAAAACTCTAGCAGGAGGCGTCTGTTGTCGTTGCAGTTTCCAATGCCATGCTTGCCCAGGACTCCTTTCCAGGCTTCAGAGTTCTTTCCTACTCTGGCATTGAAGTCACCAAGGATTATGATCTTATCATCTGCAGGAACATTTTGGGTGAGGTGGTGCAGGTCGGTGTAGAATTTGTCTTTTTCTGCTGGGTCAGCTTGGAGAGTTGGGGCATAAACGCTAAAAAGAACAACATGTTGCTTGTTGTGTAGAGGGAGGCGTAAGGACATAATGCGATCAGAATGACCTGTCGGCAAATTTTCAAGTTTGGAGGCAATGGAGTTTTTAATCATGAAGCCAACTCCTGAAAGGTGTCTTTCAGTTTTGGGTTTTCCTGACCAGTAGAGTGTGTAGCCGGCACCATGTTCTTTAAGGCTGCCTTCCTCATGAAGATGAACTTCACTGAGAGCAGCAATGTCAATGCTGAGCTGTGACAGTTCGTGGGCAATTAGAGCAGAACGACGCTCAGGACGTCCACTATTCCCAGTATCAAGCATGGTTCTGATGTTCCAACATGCGAGTGTTAGTTTGAGCACACCTTTGCAGGCAGGTGTATGCCTTTGAAATCTCTTTGTTTTTGTTTGACCGCATGGAAGATGCCGGTTGGCCGTGGTTATCCAGCCGGGTGTGGAGATGAGCTTTGTTTAGGCCACCTTTTCCAGACCCCTCTCCATGTGGAGCAAGCAGTGCTGTCCCTAGAAGAGGCTGCTTGGTCGTTCAGGATGCTGCTGTAAGAGACTGTCATCTCCGGGGACAAGTCTCGAATGACCAATATCCTGAACCACCTGCATGCAGGGTTGGGTGCGGCTTCCAGCTGCTTCCTATCACCTGCCATTTTCAACCCTCGCCTGTTGCTACAGGGCTTTGCAATGTGGGTGAACCCTTCAAGCCTGTACAATGGATTTTTTAGGTGAGGCACAGCATGCACAGAACTGGCCCCACCCTTTGCTCCTGAGGGTCATCTGCCATGACCTAGCGAGCTTGGACGGTGAGAGCGAATACCTCAGGACATAGATTTGGTTAGAGTATCCTTCTCCTAGATGGATGGCCTTACAGGGCTAAGCGAGCTCCATCTGCCCAGGTTTGGGGTTGGAGTTGTCCTTCTCCTAGGATGGTAGCCAGATGGCTAGTAAGCCCATCCTGCCCGTGGATACACTTTGTCTGACTCTTCAGTTGAGACCTGTCTGGCATGGGAGACCCTACCAGTGGCACAAGCCACTTCCAGCATAGCTCTCAACCTCATGAGGGCATGCAAGCTTCTCCCCCGCGACAAGGGGGTGTCTCTGGAGAAGTATAAGAACAGTAAATTATGAGAATAAGGCTTAAACCACTAATAAATCAGAGGAGAATGTTTACTGCTGAGAAAAGTACAATGTTGAGTAAGATGGGATCATGAAAATTACTAGTCCTGGCTTCTGCCAACAGATTTTGTTAGATTTACAACTGGCATAAGGGATCTTCTGCTTCATTTCCAGATATGGGCTTAGTTTGCCCAGGGTTGTTTTTCATGCGTTCATGTTTAAATCATACAAACTGTGACTTCCTGAAAATAAAAATACCTTTGTTAAACTTAGATTGTTAATAAACTTTATCAGATTACATAAAGCAGGACAAGTATTTCTTTGCATAATAAAAGTTTCTGTCTAGTAACAAGACATTTTAAGGCTTAAAACATATGCAAAATCCTTAGCCTCCCCTTATGTTCACCAGTTTAGCTGTGAATGAATGAATGAATGCCACTTTCTTACATACTTAATTTCCTCCTCAAACTGAAGCTTTTAACAATAATAAAAACCTAAACTTACATATGAATTCTTCTATCAGACAGAGAAGTGAAACAACTTAGAGCAGTATCAGCATTTCATGTTTTCTTCTCCATGCACAGCAGGACTTCAATCTGCATGCAACTTCGTGAACAGTCTTACTAAAGGCAATCTAACTGTTCTCATAGAAGGGGAGAAAGAAGATGAATACACCTTTTTAACTCGTGAGGCAGATCGATTTCCATTCTAGAGTTCCCCACAAGTCATGTGTGAGGTGAAATTGCTGGTCTGGAGTCAGACTGCCAGGTAATGTATGTAGGGTTTGACTACTGCTCTACCTGCACTCCCTTCACAACAGCCTCTTGGTCAATGTAAGCAGCACAAGGTAGAGCACTGCGACAGGCAGTGTCAGACACAAGTACCTTTGCATTTTCAGGCATGCTAAATGAATTAGACAACTTGTCTAGTTGAAGTTTGACATGAATGTGTAAAGGGCTAAAGCCTTGGTAATGTAATAGACTTATGGCAGTTATATTTTCATGGAAAAAACTGAAAAGGAAAACTAAACCCTACAGAAGTCTCCTGAGATCCAAACATTAGCAAAGTACTACACAATCTTCCTGAGTTTACTTGCAGGCCTGAATCACAGAGGACTGCTTGCAGTGCATTTTGTCTGTTCACCAAAATGTGTGTGCCAACAAAAGGTAGAGAATTTGTGTTTTATGCCCTTTCTGTGGTTAACAGACCAGGGGACCCTTTGCATCATCAAAGAATGAATGTTCTTTCAGTTTAGCCCAGACAAAAGAAAAGTCAAGGAGATTAATCCCTGGTTGAAGAGGATACTGAAGAAGGGTTCCTTCTTCCATAGGTACTTTCACTCATCCCTCCCAGTAGCTCTCTTTCTTTCACTTCTGCATTGCTACAGGAGGTGTATAACTGTTCACAATTGTAAACCCACTTCAGCACTGACAGCAGACCCAAGTGACAATGGAAAAGACATGCAGGAGAAGCAGCAACTAAGAACATAGTTTTCTATAGCACCTTGCTGCCAGCCTGATTGGAAATTACACAGCTATGCACAACATTTTCTGCAATAGTTATTTTCCTGGGATAATAGAAGCAAGAAATGAGAAAAAGTCTGCTTGCAGAATTAGCAGCCTTGCAGTGTTATCATATTGTGGCCATATAAAGACAGCAATAGCTAAAGTTGCTTCCATTGTTTTTCTCCAGATAGCAGCACTGGCAATGACTCAAAAATACAATACAAATTGCAGCAGAACCACTGACACAAAAGGGAATAAAGAAGAAAAATGGGGATCTTTTCGATGAACCACTCGCTCTGTTACAGGCAGTTTTCAAAGATTAATTTAGGATTAGTTTATATTTATACACTGTTATTTGTCAATGTGCTCTTGCTAGTACACATCACTGACTCAGATTGAAAGGCACTTCACCATCCTTCATGCCCTCACAGAAGCTGATGGTTGTTGGAGCCTCATGGAACTGGTTCATTCTCTCTGTCAACTGTGCATGCATGCATGTGTATTTGAGCTAAATATTTATTCATTCTCTGTAGAGAATATAAGTACAACAGTCAAACAACCCTTGTATGGCCAGGGTCCAATAGTCTAATTTTTTTGAACAATATTGAAGTGAAATATTCTACGCACAGCTGTTCAATTTAGATCTTCTTTTGTACATCAGTGAATTCAGGTGGCAGAACTTAATTTTAGGGCATTTCTATATTTTGAGATCTCAAAAATATAAGTTTATCTGAAACTTTAACAAGTATACACAAATGCAGTTTTCTTTTTTTGTATTGCTAAATGAGGATCCAGTTCTAGTTGTCTTTTTCAAATGTGAAAACAGAAAATAGATAAATATCCTATCTGCAGAGTGGGACTGTAGTGATGTCCAGAATATAGGGTGGGAAGCCAACGATCCTGAGTTCTGAGCCAGATTAGAAGTTTCTTTCAAACTTTGATGACAAAGTTACATATGCAAATCCATACTTAGGCATCATAATAGAGTACACATTATGTCAGGGCTGTTTAGAAAAGACAGAAAGTCTAACACGCTGGCCAAGTTCTGCCCATGTGTTGCTACAGTTTGCTGTGTGATGTGCTTACTCTAAATCTGGAATCGTGCAGAAAGTCGCTACATGAGGAAGTAACATGGTGCAGCAGCAGCAGTGCAGTAGAGCAAAACACTCAAAGCAGAGGACCCAGTGTTTACACTACACACATTGTGGAGGTTTTGGAAGACAAATGTAGATGTGAATTAATTGGAAATTTCTGAATCCACAGTAATTGAAAAGAAAAATTATTATAAGCAAAAGAGACAATTAGAAAAACACACACACACACAAAAAAAAGAACCTGCCAGAAAATATGCCTGTGGCCCAATTTTATTAATTTTTTTCTTTCTTTTGGATTACAGTTCAGCATGAATTGAGCACCAGCAAAGGCATTTTTTTTCAGCATCAAAATGGGTTGAAATGAACCATTTTGATAAAAACCTGGGTGGAAAGATTTGTCTTTTTGTGGGTAGCCTGGAAGTGTCAGACTGGTACCAAGGTGTGCTGGTTTGGGCTGGGGTAGAGTTAATTTTCTTTGTAGTGGCTGGGATGGATCTGTGTTTTGGATTTGTGCTGAAGGCCAAGGTCTTTTCTGCTTTTTGTACTGCCGTGCTGGTGAGGAATTTGGGGATATGTGGGAGGTTAGGAGATAGAGGTGGGACAGGTGAACCAAATTGACCAAAGGGATATTCCATACCATACCACATCATGCTCAGCATATGAAGTGGGGAAAAGAAGGAGAAAGGAGGGGACATTTGGATGATGTTGTTTGTCTTCCCCAGTAACCATTACACATGGTGGGGCTCTGCTGTTCTGGAGATTGCTGAAAACCTGACTGCCCACTGGAAGCAGTAAATTAATTCTTTTTTCTTTACTTGTATGCATGGCTTTTGCATTCCTTAATTAACTGCTTTATCTTAATCCATGAATTTTCTATCTCTATACCCTCTGATTATGTTCATAATTCTCTTGATGGGAGAGTGAGCCAACAGCTGTGTGATGCTTAATTTCCATCTAGGCTTAAACCATGACACCAGGTCACCCAGCAGGTCCTTTAAGAATTCTCACCACCTCCTCCATTATTGTTTCTTAATTTTCTTCTTTATACTGTGTGTGAGCTCCTCAAAGCAGGATCTATTTATCACCCTCTACAGCCTGAAAGGATGTTGTGGCTGGGTAGGGATCAGTCTCTTCTCCAAGGCAACCAGCAATGGGACAAGAGGACATAGTCTTATGTGAGATGAGGGTTAGGTTGGACTTTAGGAAAAATTTCCTAACAGAAAAGCTGGAATGTCCATTGGAATAGACTGCCAGTGAGATGGTGGAGTAACCACCCCTGAAGATGTTTAAGGAAAGATTGGAAGTGTCACTTAATGCCATGGTCTTGATATGGTGGTTAGACATATGCTGGACTTGATATCAGACATCTTTTCCAATCTAATTGATTCTGTGATTTTTACATATGTGAGAATTTTCTTGTTTTCATTTTAAATATGACATAATGAGGCATTTTGAAGCTGGCCCAAGGGAAACAGTAAACAACAACAAAACTAAAAGCCATCATATTTAATATCATGAGTTTCCACTGCATTTTTAGCCTGCTTCTGCTCCCTGTTTTCAAAGCAGTTGACCACCTTCGGAAGTGAATGAATACATGGCCATTTCCTATTTCTGTAGATTCAGTTTGCTTTGCCTGTAAAAATTGTATATGCAGGGGTCATATATGGGTGAACTCCAAATGAACAGAACAGATGAGAAAATGTTCAGACAAATGCATATCAGTAGTTACAAAATTTGAACTGAAATGTTACACTTGTAAGGTTTTTTCCCTAGCATTAGTATGGGACAAATAAACTGTGACTTCACTGTGGCATAAGTGCACTTTGTGGCACATCCCACATTCTGGCCCATCAACCTGAAGAACACAGGACCTGCTGGAGCACATTGCAAGTCCCCCATGGGCTGCTAATCCTGGCTAGCTCTGTGTAACAACCAAGGGGCAACCAGGAACAAGACGCAAGTTCCCATATCCGTGTCTATCTCCCAACTCCATTCTGACATAAGTGTGCATTCCTAGATTAAGACACTGGAAAAACTGTCACAACCAAATAATAATGATGGTGAAATGTTTGTAATTGATGGGGACAGGTAAATAAGAAATTCTCAGCACAACTGAGGCACTGTCTGAAACAGAATCTGTCCTGTTCATGGATTGTAAATCTCTGTGTGGAAGAACTGTTCAATGCAAGGGGAGTTTTGGGAAGGCAGGGAGGAACTTTTTAGATTCAAGAGAGGGCTTGAGGTTGGGATTGTGTGTGTGTGTGTATGTGTTTGTGCTACATGTCTCATTTGGTAGTAGGAAATTTTTAAAGGAAGACCAGAGCTTATTTAGTTGTTCTGCTCCCACACTGGATTACCTGGGCATAATAAATGGAACACAACTCCATGTCCCTAATTTGATATTTTGAAAGTCCCCCATACTCTTTTTGTGCAAGGTAGACATCTGTTTTCATATTATACTTCCTTTAAAACTAACTAGGCTTAATCCAGTTCCCGTTGAAGCCAATGGGAATTGTTATATTGATCTCACTGGGAACAGAAATAGGCCTCTAGGATATATCCTTGCATTAATATTTCCTATTCTTTCATCAGGTTATAAATACATCTTCATTCTTGAGGAAGTGGCATGGGAGATAAAGAATTTCTCCTACCAGAAAATCTCACAATTTTTCCAAATCTGGAATTGTTTGGGGAAAAAACTTTCAAGATCACTCTAAATCTGTTCTATGACCCAAATGAGTTTGAGTTAGTACATTTTTTTGTTTAAGCATCCATTGTCATATGCTGAGATATTAAACTCAGTTTGCCCCTATAAAGTATCTTACAATACCAATCTGTAAACTTTTGCTAGAGGCTAAAAAATGTTTTCATCAAAAATTTTCAACCTTTCCTGAGTGGTGTGAATCTGCTGGTGTAATGTGACAGGGAAAGGTCTGGCAGCATGTGGAACAGGTCTGAGCAGCATTAGTTGCCAGCAGCATGTCTTTGCTGTTGTTCCCACTCATTTTCCACATTGCTGAAGTTGCTTTAGCACTGGCAGAATACAGGTTAAAAAATGTTGGTACAGTAAAATCAAAAGTGAGCAATTCAGATCTATAGAAGACCCTGTGAGACTGAAGGCAGCTAAGAATAAGCTGCTCGTAGGAGTTAGTTTCTCATAGGAGCTCCTCAGGTTTCTCACAGCACACTGGAAAGGTTCTTGAAAACATCTAGGATAAATTACTATAAACATTGGACTTGTGAGATAATGGGTTCTAACCAATTGAAGTTTCTAGTGTGGTGTTGTGTAACTCTTTTTAGTCAATAAGCTGTAGTTCTAACCATATATAAACTGTGCTATGTGTAATAAATGTCTTCACTATGAATCTCATAGATTTGTTTGAAGTCCAGTTCCTCAGCCATTTATTTTTTGTTTACTTTATAAAAATACCTTTAAACAAAAGCTTAGTGCTTGAGAGGATTTAAATAGTTTTTAAGCATGATCCCACATTGCATGGGTAAACTGTACCAACTTTTACAGCAACATTTTGTTTTAAGCTCAGATCTGACTATCAACACTTGAAGTGCCATGGGCACTACTTAAAATTGAACTACTATATATAACCAGACGCTTACAAAACTGTAAGCACTGGGGGGGATCATGAAGCAGAGTGCCATTCCTAGTCCTCCACACACAACTCCTTGCTTTTGGAGTCCTACCCACTCTCCTCTACCCAATAAAGGCCATAACAACAGCTTGCATGATACCCTTCCATATTTTGAATTCCCTGCTCCCTGGATAGAGCAATGGATTGTGTTAATAACTAGGATGTCTCAGCTGGTTCTGGTTTTGTCAGACATGTAGGCTTCCTATTGTCTTAGTGAAACAAGTAATGGTTAACCTGTTTCCAAATGTATATTTGGACTAACAGGGCTAAAAACACAAAAACTAAAAGGGAAGCAATCACATGGTGGACACAAAGCACTTAAGTACACACTGACTTTTCAGAATTATACATCCTTATATCCTTCAGGGCACAGTCCTATTAAGGTATCATTGACATGTACAGCTCAGCTATGGGTGGTTTGTGGAAAAGACCCTTCACAGTTTCAGTGAGGTATTCAGCACAAAAATCCTTGGAATGTTTTCCTAAATGTATAAATGGGTAGGACATTTTATATAGTTTTTCCCTGCTGCTGTCCTACACATTTTCACTGTAATTCTTTTTTTTTAAAACTGTTTCTGTATGTTTGCTCTTCATTTTAGTGGTTTTTTTTTTTTACTTATGCATACTGTAATCAGTCTCTTTGTCAGAGATTTTCAAAGTTGAAACCAATTCATCAACTGTTTGCTTGGACTATTTTAGGGATGTTGGAAAAGTATCAGTTGTATTATTTAGCAATTATTTAGCCTGTTAACACTGCTGAACCTGTTCTGGTAGAATTCTTGCTTTGCTTATGAATAGTACCTACACTAGAGTCCTTTGTTTACAGAATTAAATGTACTGTAATAAATAGCTGAAATCTACTCAGATATGATAGAAGTCATATTGCTTTTTAATAAGAGATGTTGCTAAAGTTGCTGTAAATTTTGATGGGGGTTCAATATCCAGAGCATGTCTCAGATCGGGCTCCTAATTTGGAACCTGAATTACATTTACTCTCCATTTGAGGCCTAGATTGTTTTTAAGTTTGTACACCCAGTCTTATCATGCAGTTACTCTGGAGTTACTCAGAGCCCATCACACTTTACTAAAATTGCCAATTAGCAGGAAGTGAATGCTTCTATTTAAAGGTGAAAATCAGCTGTACATTCCTGAAGTTTTTCACTTGCTTGTATTAATTAGTGTGGTTGTTTCATTGCTTTTCTTTAAACAGTTCCATAATAAGATGGAGGTAAGACTTGGGTGCAAGCAGTAAATTCTGAATGGCCTAAGATTTCTTTGAGTGATTGCAAGGGGACTGCAATCACCTCCTGCTACGCTACTGTTGATGTCCCACAAAAAAAAAAAGGAAATTTCAGGAATATGTGCAATACAACACAGAGCAATAAATGTCAGTTTAAACTACTTTCTGTGGCATTCACAGTGTTTGTTATCGTAATAAAGGGTATCTAAAGTTTTGTCCCACTGAATGGAGACCTGATACCAATGCCACTGCAGCAGAAAGGAAGCTCTGGCCATCTCATCCACATTACACCAGTACCAGCCTACTACACTGCACCTGCTGCTGGCTGCCAAATAAAACTCTGAAGGCACTGCAGCCAGCTGCTCCCACTGAGGGCTCATATTTCTGAAACCCACTTCTTCTGACACGCCTCAGAAAGCTGTAACTGATTATGTTTTACTTTGGAACTTATGAATTAATTTGAACAGGTGAACATTTCTATCAGCAGAATTTCCAAGGCCTTAAATCCCCTTATTTCAGAAACATATTTGTATAGAGTTTTTGTCCTACTCTTTCAAATTAGTAGGATTGTATTTAATTGAGGTTAAATATTCTGATGCTCTGATGTGTTAGACAGAAATATTGCTGCAGAGAGCTCATTTATATCTTAGAAAAGCTTCCCATGTTTTGCATGGTTTCCTGAGGAAAGGAAATATATTAACTACAGACTAGTAAAGGGAGAGAAAATAGATTATTAAATGCTGCCTTCTCAATTTTGTGCCATAGGGAAGAAAAGGCAATCACTCAACACAGTGTGGAAATAGAGTTTAAAAAAATATTTGGGATACAGTGCAATTAGCTGGCAGATCTTCTTGTCTTCACATATTGTTAAAGGCATAAAGCTGAAAAAAATCTATTCTGGCTGCCTATGGCAAGTATGATTTTCATCATGTTAGTTGGATAATTGGGTAGACCCATTTTCTAGGCCAATTCTCCCAAACATAAAAATGTGAAAATCTGAGATTTCTCTACAGCTATTTTCCTGTCATTCTATTTGCTCTCTTCCTCAGTGTTATGCTAGAGCTTTTTGGTTGGGGTTTTCTTTTTGGTGGTGTTTTTGGTTTGGAGGAGTTTGGCTTTGTTGTTGTTTTCTGTGGTTTTTTTTTCATTGGTTGATTTTTAGGTGTGTGGTTGATTTTTGTGGGTTTTTTTTGGTGGATGCATAAGTAAGTGTCTTCTTACCTTAACTTAATTTATCTGTGTTTATTATAAAGTCCCAGCTTTGTTAGTCCCTACAAGTTTGTGTAAAAGAGGTAGCCCAAGAGACAAGAGACATACTGTCCACGAGATTTTTTTAGGCTGTGGAGAAATCACACAGTACAGACTTTGTGAATGTCTCCATTGCAAGGAAAACTTTAGTCATATGACTTTTTATGAGACACCAGGGAATCAATCACAAGATAGACCCTCTTAAGAACTAGAATATATGGGTTACAGTGCTCATGGAACTTCATACTGTTTTCTTATTGGTAGTCCATCTTAGTCATATTTCAACATACATGCATACATTTGTCCTTTTCTTTTGTAGTTTTGGCACAGATTGAGACATCTGTTCCCTTTGCAAATCTGAGACTAGCATTCAGAATATATGCTAACATCCATTTCCACTTCACTAAAACATTCTCCTACACCTTTGTCAATGTTATTTGCTACATCACTGGGCTGGTTCAGTTCAGTAATAAAAAAAGCAGATGTTGGAGGAGACAACTTTTGACAGTGGATTGAGCATTCAGAATCCATGGACACTACTACCAAAGAGACTATTGTTTAATGTTATTACAGTTCTTGTTATAGAAAAATTTTGGATTTTATGGTCCTTTATCTTATTTTCATATTCCCCAGTTATGACAGTTCCAGAACCTTGCCTATGTTTCCCTATTGCTTACCTTCTCACCTTCCCATTGGTTCATAATTGGTGCATTGCACTACTTTTCTGTATACGGTTGTCCCAACTCCTTCATTTCCATGTTCCACCCATCCTGCACCCTTGACCCACCCATACCTTATAAAAGCTGTCTGCCATGTTAATAAATTGCTCAGTTGCCACAAACCCTTGACTAAGTCTCTCATTTCTTGCGTCAAACCGCAGGCAGGTGTTCTGTTGCAGGCCTGGGCAGACCCTGTAATAGCAAATTCTCTCTGTCTGGCAGTGCAGCTGGACATGCAAAACTTCACCTTTCCCAAGAATGAATCAGTGAGGCTGATAGCATGGTGATAAAAAACATCTGTAACATCACACACTCATCTTCTGGGGCGTGAATAGCATCTGAGTTTAATTTTTGAGGCAACTTGGATTCCTGTTCTAGAAAAAAGCTGAGCATGTTTTTCCTAGTACATCAACTAATTCTCTTGTCAGCCCCACCTCTTTTGACCAGTTGTACGGACACAAAATAAACACCTGTACTCAACATTCTCCAAAATCCCATCTGCAAGAGCAAAGAGCATATGTTTCAGAGCATACAGTCACTGTTCAGATGCTCTTGAAAATAAATGTTCAGTAAAAAAAATTTTTTTTCAATTTGTGGTGTCCTAGGAGTGAAAGAAATTCCAAATAATCTAGCAGGATGTCAAGAGATTAAAAATACCAACAATATATGAGTTACTTACTTAGATAACTTACTGCCAGTTACAGAAACAAGGAAGTATTTAATATCTTAATGGAGTAGTTGATGGCACAGCCAAATACAGCTGCAAACAGGTTTTCAGTACTACCTATCCCTCAGCTGCATAGGCCTATGAACAGAAAGAACTCTTGCTTAAAATTAAATAATTAAATTTAACTAGCTACAATAAACTGTGTAGGACAAAACCAAAACAAATCAAAGGAAAAAAATACACTGTATTTGGTAAGATAGGGCTGAATGTCAAAGCCCCCGATACAGAAAGAAAAATGCCCAAACACACACAGCACTGTGTTAGGAAACTGAAATTTTTCACAAGGTGAAAAACTGGTCTCACTGAAGACAGTGACATGTCTTCCACTAAGAAATTCAAGTTTTAAGGTCAGCATCAGATAGAAGCAATTCCTTATGTTTAGGAACCAGAGAACATTTAACGGATAAGGCAGAATTCACCTTAGAAGCAAAAAATATCCCTGACACTGGATACAGCATCTCACTGTATTTTTGAAGTCAGAAATAGAATTATTCTGAAAGTATTAGGAATACCGGTTTTCTTTCATTGTTCCTTTTATTCTGATGATAGTGGCAAAATGGGCTTGAACAGCTTAAAATAAGAAAAAGAATTTGAGAGTTGTATTGTTACTAGATGAAGACTCGCCATCCTGTCATTAATCCTCAGTTATGCTGAATTGGTTCTATTGCAGGGACAGCAGGTAGAATGTAAGTACACCTCATTTGCAGTTCAGAACAGAACTGCTATGGTAGCATTCAAAAAAACCCCAATGAGTTTAAATGTGTTGTGGAAATGGCAATTAAAAAAGAAAAAATCTAATAAGAAAATTAACTCAAAAAGCAATAAAAAGTCACCGTATCAGCTTTCAAAGTGCTGGCTGGGTGCTAGAGAAAATGATGGTAAGTGGTTCAGAGGCCTAGTAAGCCACTTACCCAAAGCTCATGTAGACTTCAGAGGAGTTTTCCCCAGACAAATAAAAGCTTCCCAGGAAAATATTTAAACCTAGCAAGCAGCACTAGTGAGATGTCTATAAAACTCTCTGTGCCCTTAAAAAATGACCTAGAAATATTAACAGCAATGGTAAGAAAAATTAGATGTCATAAAAGATTCCAGGGTGTTTCTTCCTATTCCCAAACCATTCTACCTGTTTTCATAGTACCTTGTTGCAAAGCCTGTAAAGAGCGAAGCCTGATTTTTACTGTGCTTAATGAAATGTCCCCAGTCTCTGGTAAAACCAATAAAACTGTATTTTCATAAACAGAAAACCAAAGTAAGACCCTAGAGCTTCTGAAATAACAACGAATTTTAAAACTGTGGAATTATTTATTATTTGTATCACAATAGTAAGCAGAGAAGCCAAAAACAGGGGAGTTGCTTAATACTGGTCAATGTGCAAACGGCGCACAAACATCACAGAAATATGCAGCCTAAACAGACCAGATAGCCAGAGGGTGAGAGAGGAAATAAAGATGCATGTCAAATAATTATGAATTTCCAAAGCCAGAATAAAAACTAAGGGAACCTACAGAAAATATATTAGAAACCTAGTGATCAGTGGGGTTCTTGCGAGTGTAAAAAATGCTATTGTTTGTGGAGTTTCATTTCTGTCAGAATAAAAGAATAATAAATAAAGGTATCATGCAGGTATTTCATTGCAGGCTCTCAATGAAGCAATTATACCACTGCAGATACTTAGCAAAGCTCCTTTCTGATAGAAATGGTACTATCATCTGAAAAAATCCCATTGGATTTTCACTTGGTGAGCTTCTTTTGTTTAAGAATCTTGTTTTTATTATGCAGAAAAATCTCTGAGCTACTTTGCCAGATTCAGGTCTTTACATGTTGAGTGAGAACTGACTGAGTCAAGAGAACACCCATTGTTTTCCATCTCTCTACACCTCTTTGGTGAGTGGTAAATCCACTTCGGATACTTGGCAAAAGAGCACCTCAGATTGTGTTTCAGTTCTCTGGTTCTAATTCAGAAAAAGACATATCTATAAAGCCTTAAGCGAGAGGGCAGGGTGCATCAGCTTCCACATGGACAGTTATCAATCTGCATAGAGAGACTTATATCCAAATTGCATGTAGTTTCAGAGACTTTACTGGGACTTCTAGGTGAAAATTCTGCCTCTTCTGGGAAAAAAACACCAAAAAAACAAAAAACAAGTTTTTCCTTACTTTGGCTTGTTCAGAAAACAGTGGAAAGTGAATATCCCCAGCAGCTTCTTCTTTTAGCATAAAAGAAGACAAGCAAGAAGTTAGCCTTTCTTCTCTGCCCCCACCACCTCCACTCACTGGGCTGATCTCTTAAGCTGGTGGCTATGACTGGACTCACCTTCTGGAGTGGTCAGGAGCAGACCCTTGCAACTGACTGTAGGAGCAAAGCATAACACAGTGAGTCTTGTTAGCTGAACCACATGAATGGATTGTATTCCTCATTCCTCACCTGTGGCAACTGCAAAACAAAACACATTTGCCTAGGCTGCCATCATGAATCACAGAATCACGGAATCATTTTGGTTGGACTTCTGAGATCATCGAGTCCAACCTTTGATTGGTCACCACCTTGTCAACTAGACCACAGCATTAAGTCCATGCCTAGTTTTTTCTTGAACACCTCCAGAGATGGTGAACCCACCACCTCCCTGGGCAGTACATTCCAATGACTGTCACTGGGGAAGGAAATCAGAAGAATGGTCTGTATTTACTCAGGACACAAGAGAGATGCTTGGAAAGTGGTAAAGGCAACATGACTGTGCTTTTGAGGACCTAACTATAATAAAGCAGAATACAAACTGTTGGTCAGAGCACATTTGTCCCACTCAGCTCAATCTATTGAAGGCCTAATTGAGTTTATTTGCAAGCATGGCTGGCTCTATGCACAGTTTGTTCTCTCACACATCATCTCAATGTGATCAGTACTTTATTAGTAACGATGGCAGCTGAATATGTACCATTGCTGCCAGAAGCAGCCTGGCACATAACTGTCTTCTGACAAGTGTTTAGCATGTGCTTTCACAATATAGATGAATCTTCTGACTCAGCTGCTGGACCTGGTTTGAAGAAGTTGGCTTCTGAGAGGTTTATGCGACAGGCTACACAGTATCACTTTTGGCATTCTGGTGTCTATTGACACATATGACAGTGGGGATGCCTGGAACTCTGCAGTTGTACTGAAACCATCTAACACAGACTGGGGATGCAGGCCCTTTGTTCCTTGAGAGGAATTTCTGTGGGGAGCAGTTCATACCATTTGTTACCACAGTGCCTGAAGAAAATGTCACAACTCCTTAGACTATAATGGTACTCCTAAAGCAGACAGTCCTTCAGGATATTGTTACTGTGTTAGCTGCTTTGGCCAAAGATATTTCTTCAAGTCACCTATTCCTGCATGAAATTTAACCAATAAAAACAGGAACTTCTTGCATCTTAAACATATGAATTGAAGCAACACATTGCATGGTGTTCGCCTTATTAGTTCATAGGCTTACAAAACAAGGATGATGTTTCTGCTGACACTTTCTGTGTAAATATGCCTACTCTCAACATTCCAATTTAACTACACCTTATTTTTTTTTTCTCAAATTCAACAGAATTTCTTGTAGCATGTCCTCTTCAGTATTGCTTTGCTCCTTCTCCCAATAATTTTTCAGGAATGGAGTCCTGAGAAAGAGAGCTTGAAAAAGAAAATGAACTTGGGGTTTAGACTGACTGGATCCACACTGTTTTAGTTTGGGATTATTATGTAAATTCTCTCCCCTGCCACTAAC
>JAJPCS010000369.1:3609536-3659234 GCA_021164005.1 Willisornis vidua nigrigula | reverse complement strand
TGTTTTAGTTTGGGATTATTATGTAAATTCTCTCCCCTGCCACTAACTGCCCATGCCCGCAGTTAACAAAAAGAGCAGTTAACTGCTGAGCACCTGGGTGGGGGCAGGTTTGTCTCTTTTGGTTTGAGGACATTTTTTCCATTCTTAGCTCGGCGGGACACGGGAGCAGTGTACAGCCGAAGAGGGAAGCTGCTTTGCTGGACACTGCTGGGGTTTCTTGCTGAGACGCTGCTTTTTCGGCTCGCCACGGCTGTTTCTCCTGTTTCCTGCATCTGGGGTCGCGGCTTCTGCTCCAGTCCTACTATTGCCTGCACCGTCACGGCCTGCCTGCCCCGGCTGGGCAGTGACCCGGGAGAGAGAGAGGTTCTGCAGCTGTTTTTTCTCCAAGACACGTGGTGGTTCCCCACTTTCAACTTTCTTTTTCTTCATCTAGGACAATAGACACAGAGTCTGGGAACTCACTCCGCAGCCAGCCGGACTGTGACTTTAACACTTAAGTATAACTTTCCTCCCGGAGGAAAACCTGCTGAGTTTTGTTGTTTGTTTTTTTTTCTTTTCCTTGTGGTGTTGGGGAAGCGGTTTGCACTAGTCTATTTGCATATATATATATATATATCCATAAGTTAAGAACAGTTATCCTTCTTGTATTAAAATTCCTTTTCTTAAATTTAACAAAGAGTAGCGTGATTATTGTAGAAGAAGCCCCCTCCCCCACTTGTGGCTAAACATTTTAGTTTTTCCCTTCAAACCAAGACACACACTCAAACTAAAAGTGAAAAGTTTCTGTTTTACCACATAATATATGTATGACCTGAGGCGAGCTATACTGCCCCTTTATGCTGCAGTTTCTCATCTTGAAAATGGGGATAGTAATTCTTTCTCTCTGGGCAGGAGTGGCTTGAAAGCTGTTCTGCAGAAAAGGATTTGGGGGTGCAGTTGGACAGCCAGCTAAAAATAAGCCAGTAGTGTACCCAGATGGCCAAGAAGACCAATGGCATCTTGGCTTGTACCAAGAATAGCTGAGGCCAGGAGGACCAGGGCAGCGATCATCTCCCTGTACTGAGCAGTGGTGGAGGTGCATCTTGTGTGCTGTGTTCAGTTCCAGGTCTCTAACTTTAAAAAGGGCATTAAGGTGCAGGAGCGAGTCCAGAGAAGGGCAAAAAGGCTTGATAAGGGTCTAGGAAACATGCCTTACGAGGAATGGCTGTGGGAGCTGAGGTTTGTTTAGTCTAAAGAAAGAACAGGCTCAGTGATAACCACATTGCTCTCTACAGCTACCTAAAAGGAGGTTGGAGTGAGGTAGGGGCTGGTCTCCTATGCCACACCTGCAGCGAGAGCAGTAGAGGAAATGGTCTTAAGCTGAGACAGGGGAGATTCAGATTAGATATTAGAAAAAAAATCACTAGTAGGGTGGTCAGGAATCGGAATAGATTTCTCACGGAGATGCTGGAGTCACCATCCCCAAAAGTATTTAAAAGGCATCTGAATCTGTTGCTGGGTGACGTGGTTTAAGGGCTAAGGGGTAGTGCAGGGTTGATGGTTGGACTGGCTGATCTTAAAGGTCTCCTCCAGGCTTATTGATTCTATGATTCTAAATAAGGGCGTTCATCATCTAATCAAATGGAGCAGAAACACCACCACTGAGTAGTGCTTGCCACCTTTTGCATTTTCCCCCTCTTTTTTGCTTTTAAAAGACCATGTATGATCCAGTAGAACGGAGTGGCGATAGCTCTCTTCAAGAGTTGCAGTGGGACCTATTTGAATCAGTAAACGTGCCACAGGTGTGGAGCACCCATGGTGAGCCATCACCTCCGTGTCATCGAGTGAAGTGACTGCCAGGGAGAATGGGGATGTGGGACGAGGAAATTTTACTGACACGCAGAGTGGGTTTGCTGATGCCAACAGAGGGACGTCAGAAGCCAGACCCTCTTCTCTTTTCCTAGAGGTCCGACCACAACCACACCAGCTTTGGTGACCTGCTGTGCGCTACTCCCCCGTGCCTTGGTGATGTCAGCATATTTTGGAAGTCGGTAGGGTCCGGGTAGCCCCCGCGCTGGGGTGCCCTGCGGTGCGCGGGCAGCGCCGCGGGCGGTGTTTGAACGCGCGGCGGCGGCGGAGGAGGAGCGGCGGCACCGCGATAGCGCTGACGGGCAGCGGCAGCCGCGCCTTGTCCCCTCCCCTCGCCGGCGCGCCCAGCCCAGCCGGCAGCGCGGAGCGGAGCGGGCCGGGCCGGGGATTCCCTCCCCGCGCCGCCGAGGTCGCCATCTTCACCCCCGAGCTCGCCTCGGACGCCGCCGGCCGGGCTCCCGGGGAGCCACCCGGAGCCTGCGCCGCGCCCGCCCGCTGCATGTGACCGCCGGGCGGTAGCGGCCTCCTCCGCGGATCTCGGCTGCCTCCTCCTCCGCCCCCGGCCCGGCGGGGAGGGGGCGCGGGCGCCCGGCAGCGGGAGACGGAGGTGCCGGGGCGCGGCGGGCAGACAAAGGAGCGGGCGCCGCCGTGGGCAGCGGTGAGTGGCGGGGCAGGGATGGGGGGACCCGCTCCCGCCGCCCTTCCCTGTACCTGCCGCTGGGCTGGGCTGCGCTGTGGCCGCGCCTTTGCCCCGGGGCCGCGGAGAGGGATGGGGAGGCTGCGCTGCCGCCGCCTGCGACCGCCGCTGATTCCGCTGCCGACCCCGCGGCCGGGCGGCGCAGAGCGAGGGCCGAGAGAGGTGCCCGGGGGTGACGGGGCCGGGGCGGGGCGGGGGAGGGTCCGGGAGCGGGCAGCGGCGCGGGGGCGGCGGGTGATGCTCCGCGGGGATCGCGCCTGACGCTCGGGCGAGCAGGAGCAAGCAACACATTTTTTGGTGCGCGAAAAAAAAATGAGGTGTTGATTTTTCCTTTTTTTGGAGGTGGGAATTTTGTTTCTTATTTTGCTTTTTGGTTGGTCGTGTGTGCCCGGCCCCTCCTAGCACTGCGTCGGGCGGGCAGGTACTGCTGTGCCGCTGCCGGGGGCAGGTGGAGGGCGCGGCCGCGGCTCGGGCTGTGCCCGGCGCTGGGCGTGGTGCCGGGCGGGGATGCCGCGGCGCCTCCTCCTCTCCCTCCCGCCCCTGTCTCGGTCCCCACCGGGAGTCCCGCGGTGCTGCCGGAGCCGTATAAGGCCGCCCGAGCCGGGAAGGAGGGGCGCTGACGTACAACAGCTATGACTTTCGTGGGCACCCAGAGAAGTAAATTAGTATTTAATGGGGTTATTTGAAATGCGGCGCTTGTCTTCTGAGTTAGGAGTGTGATTTTCGGGCAATTACTCCGTGTGTGTGACCGTGTGCGTGACCGTGTGCGTGACCGTGTGCTCTTACCGGAATTGTAACTCTTCCTTTCATAGGCCAGGAAAACGTGAGACTCTGACTTTGAACTCTGAAGCTGGATATGCACTAAACTGTAAGTCTTCCGATTTTATTTCTGAACTTGGATTCATGAATGGAGTAATTATTTCGTGTATGTGAGCAAAAACTTGAGAAGTAATTTAAGTGAAACCCAAAGCAGACTTTACTATGCCCGTTATAAATATATGTCCCTCCTGGGCTGTGATAATGTTAAAAATGGAAAAGTAAAGAAAATCTGTAAAATCTGGGGGAAGGGGTTGCCTTAAGCTTGGGTTTGCTTAAGCTCTTGCTCTAGATACGGTTTTGGTGACCGGTCTTAATCCTCATGGTCTGACAGTCACCTTTTAAGGAAACAGGTGTAAATGTAATACTAGTATGTTTCTGTGTATTTGACTGAAGTATGTGCGGTTAGATGCTGGGTTTTCCTCACTCATAAGGAATCTTTAGTACATTTTGTTTAGGTAATAGGTTTAATAGTAGCTCACTGAAGGTACAAATATGTTTCTAAGAGTTGTTTTTTATGATTTTGAAATATAGGTGGGATTTTGAAAGAGGTAGTTAAAACCTAGACTTCTACTATAATAATGTTTTTTGAAGGGCAAGTGGGATGGTTGTAGGTGAAATTGCAGAAACTGGTCAAGCAAATGATAACAGCCACTAATGAAATAAGTAGCAACTCAAATAAGCAATGAGATAATTCACTGTATAATTGTAATATGTACATAAACTGAATTTTATGTCAATAATTGCATCATTTCTTTTTTAGATTTCGTTTCTCCCATTAGCTTTGGGTGAGAAACTAAAACCTGGATATAGCTGTCTGACTATCTAAAGGGATTTTGCTAATGGATATCCATTATTCAATGTTCAAGAAACTTTGTGGTCAAGTTTCTGTATATGTAAGTCAAAGTTGTATAGCTTAGAAATTGCATCGTGCAGTCCAGGAAATATTATATGGCATTTGTATACCAGAGGAATGGAGAACTCTGTTGTAGCTTGTCCAGAAATGTTACAGCTCTGTGGTGCATAATCTTTGATTTAAAGGCTGTTTCACTGAAAAGTAATTACTAATTTACTTATGCTATCATGTAACTAGACAAAATAAATTTGATTTGAGGCCTGCTACTAGTATTTCGGACCTTATGTGAGTGCTGAAAGTTCTGTGGTGGCTTGGCTTGCAGTGTGGTGGTCTGTGGGAAGCCTTATGGACATGCTGACTGGTTATGATAGGGGAAAGATAGTTACAAATGTTTTGGACATCCTATCATAGTTTCTGCTATGAAAAATATTTGAAAAATGAGTTGATTTAGAAACAGGAAAGGAAGATGAGAAATTCGATGTCTTTCTAAAGATTTTACTGAGCATTTTTTTACCTAGATATCGGCTTTCATTGCAGTGATAAAACATTAACCCTAGAGTGGTGATCATGTGCTATGGATCTAATCAGATTGATTGCCGTGTAGGGATTGCAGTAAGCAAAAAGTATTAAATGTCTCATTTCATATCTTTTCCCAAAAAGAAGTGAATTGACACTATCCTGTGTTTCTAGGAGTAATGGTTTGTAGTGATGAAATAACACTAATCAACAGTTGTTGCTGTAATTGATTGTCCACTGTGGAAGAGTCCATGTAACACCTGCTAATTTGAGCAAGCTTTTTAGAGCAAGTTTGCACAGACCCTTATTTGCATTAGACCTTTTGACCCTCAGAGATAGCATGTGAAGGGTTTTCTTTTTTTGCCTCTTTCGTTTCTTCTTGCTAGAATTACAGCAAACTATTAAAAAATACTTTTTTCTTTGCACTGTTGAGGAGAAAGATGTATTTCATTCTATGGTATGTAATTGAGATGGCAGTTCCTTGGAGTTCAGGGTTTTTTTCAAACTCTTAGGACTAGCACTGAGATACTTGCTTTGCTTAGTGAGATTTATAGACCAACCTTTAGGCCTGAAGCATCATGTGATATTAAAGTAGTCGATAATGTAAAAAAGCCCCCAGTGTTGAAGTACTGCCTGGAAATATCTCTCTTGTTGATTTTGTTGCTGTTACTTTCATTTTCAGTGAACTTTACTTGATGTGGAGTGACAGATTAGATGCAAACTTAGCGTACCATAATACTGAAGAGAATCTCTTGCCAGTGTGTTTTGTAAATTCTGTGATGATTCTTGTTAGCTCTGGGCAGAAACCCACTGGATCAGTGACACTGAGTGGATCATATTCAAGTGTGATTAATACTCACTTATTTTTGAGTGATACTTTGACTATTCAAATTAGTTTTCAGCAACTCAGTTGCAGCTCTTGATTACACAGCCTGAGTCCAGGTACTGAATAGTTTATCTTAAGTTAATTACTGCAACACATGTTTTTACTAGATATGGTTCTAGCTAATATTATGTTGCCTTGCATAAACATACGTCTGAATGACCCTGTTATCTTTGGTCACCGCCTTACCTCTGGGTATCTGTTTCTCCTACATGCCTGTGTGCACAGATAGAGAAAATGGATGAAGACTAGCGTGTTGCTTTGTGCAGTCTTGTTGTACCTCCCTGTGTCATATTCATTAAAACTTACTGTTTCCTAGTAACTACTGTATCTGTTTAATGTTGTGTTGTGTCTCCTAATTTTAATATTGGCCTGTAAAGCAAATGAAGAGTTTTAAAAGAATTGAGGATATTGTGAAAATGTTAGTCAGTGTTTTGATGCTTCAAAAAATGAGAGAAATGTTTTCTTATGTATGTTGAAGGACTGTAGAGAATTGGCTGCTGTTTACTCCACAAACATAGCTGCAACATGAATGCCTGTCTTCCAATGCAATTTAATCTATTCTTAAAGTATAAAGCAGGGTTAACATGAAGGAGTTTTTTTAGTATTGTAGCTGTCTTGCCGTATTACTTTTGTGTTAAAAAGTACTGAAGCAAAGTGTACATGATGACTGCAGAAATAAGTAATTTTTTTTAAGAATAAGTTTTTGAATAAACTAGATGGGGATGCATTAGAAAAACAGGGGCATGGTGTTTCTTCCTGTAGCCAAGCCTGGGAGGAAAATAAAGGGGAGAGTGGGAAGAGAAATGCTGCTCTGAAGGATATTGATCCTGAGAGGGGTGAATTAGATTATTTTTCTTTATAAAACTTCAGTAGATCTGAAAAGAGGCTTTTGAGTATTCACAGTCACTTAAAGGTTTGATGTAATTTTGAAGAAGCAAGTCCCTCTTACATGATTAGATGTTGAGAAGTAATGACAAGTTCAAGGAAGGAGGAACCTGAAGCAAATGAAAGTGGGTAGGAGAGCAATCGAATAGCTGCATGAGCAGGTTGAAATGGGGACTTAAAGCATGAATTGAAGAGGAAGTTTAGCAGCAAGAAAACTGCTGTTTGTAAGAAACTGAATGTACAAAAGTTAGACTGGTAGGGGTCCTACAAGAGGGTCTGTGCTCAGTGCATGTTACATAGATGGGTAACTGTTCCTGAGGACTCCTTTTGTTCTAACAGTAGTTTCTGTTGACACACCTAAACTGCAAGGGGAAGAGGAGCTCTTGCTCATATAGAAGGAGTGCAGACCTACTTCAAAAGCAGTCTTACGTGTTCTCTGTCAGTGTCTCATTAACAGAAGGGCTTAGGAAGGAAGTGTAAGGAGGAGGATGTAAGATGTCAGTGTGCTTGTCAGCGGGTTTTGCAGGCTTCTTCCTGGAAACATGACTGAACTGTATTAACTTTCTCCTCTGATTTAGTTAGCTTTCTGTCCAGGCAAACTGACAGTATTCGTTGTGAGATGTAAGAGGGAGAACTGATGCCTTCTCTCTACAAGTGCAGTAGGGCATGAGCAGTGCATGGGAGAAAGCAAGGTGCTGACAGCTTCACTGCCTGAAGAGCAAGGAACTGCTGTTCAGCTTGCTTCAAAGTTATGGCTAAGCTATATTCAACTAAGTACTGAAATGGGTCTCTGTGGGTTGTGTTCAGTTGATGGATTACTTATTTGGGTGATGTTGAAAATACAGATCACATTATGGGCTGCCATCTAGTAATCTCAAATGTCTGTTGGGTTGCAGTGACCGGAGCACTTGATCTGAAAACTGTGAACTCAGTCCTTCACTGAAGAGAATTTGAATCCTTTCCTCACCATTTTTAAATTGTAACAGAAGTGTCATTGCCAGTGATGAGGTTTGTTTGCACTATATAAACCAATGCCTCTATGTTGGGGGTGATGTACTGGAGGAGAAATCGCAATTCATCTCTGAAGTAAAGGAGAAACTTTGATCTAAACAATAAGGGGCTTGTAATGCTGGGAGAATATTACATGTGGTGATGACCACTGCGATGCAATAATTTTTCACAGCTAAACAGTTACAGTATTTAGAGTTGCACTTTAGGCAAGCAGGGATGAAATTCTGTAAGTATCTCTCGCTGTTTAGGCTAAAAGAGAGCTATTTGTTCTGTCAATATATAAACAGTACAAGGGCAAAGCAGAGCATGAACCAAATAACTGATTACAGACTGCATCATTGTTGCTCAGTATTTTGGTATCCTTTTTACATATTGTGGTACAATTCAACTTGTTTTTTTCTCACTGTATGTGCCTTGAACTTTATCAGTTGCTATACAGAATTCAGAAATGCTTCCTTGGGAAAATTTTCTTTCCACAGAACAGAAAGTATGTCAGTCAAAATCCTGATTGTCTTTATAGGAAAAATAAGCATGTCTGCCTTTTGAATGAGACTTGTGATTTCTGTCTTAGTTCTGTCTTAAAATACTGGCTTATCTTGTATGGGCTTGATATATTTTTCCCTCACTGCCTTTTTGGAAGGGGATCTTTTGTCATCTTTCTTGTATTCACCCACTGAATTTGGAGACCAGCTGTTTAAATCTTGTGTAAAAATAGGACTTTTCTACATTGCATCTGGCTTCCTTGTCAAAAGAGTTATATTACTAAATACTGAATCACAGAATCACAGACTATTCTGAGTTGGAAGGGACCCACAAGGATCATCGAGTCCAACTCTTAAGTCAATGGCCCACATGGGGGATTGAACCCACGACCTTGACATTATTACAACCAAGTTTTAACCAACTACTATGTGCATAAAGTGCCTTGTTACATTTATTGGTTGCTGATATCTTACAGTTCATGTTCAGTAATTCTTGTGCTGACTGATAACATCTCTTAATTGGCCCCACATGATGCAGCTATTAGCATCAAACACAAGTTTCCAAAGGAATCGCACCTACTCCTTTAAAGCTTCCCGAGAACAGTTTCTCATTTGAGCTCAGCTGCCTATTTCCCCTCTTAACCTTTCAAGTAAATGGTATCTTGCCCTGATTTTTTGCACAAAGTTTTTTTTCTAATAAGTTGAGTTTTATACGCTTATTAGTTCTTTAGTTCTGCCTTGATACAATTAAAAAAATTAACATTGATGTAAGACAATAATTTCAAGTTAAGAGTAGTCATTTATTTGAACTGTATAAACAGATTTTGAGGTAAAATATAAGCTGTTTCCTCCAGCCAAAAGTGTGTCTAAGTACTTCATAAGCAGGAGTTTACCAATTGTATTTGGTGTTGACATATCCAAGAAGTTAATGTAGGGTGGATGGGAAGAAAGGTTTAAGAGTATGTGTTTTAAGTTACGTCTAATTTTTAAGGGAAGTCAGAAGGGAGCGGGGAATGGTCCCTTCATACCTTTTGTTAATGTATTTGTAGTTTAGTAGCAACACAAAGAATCAAAAATTGTCACATTTGCTCCCAGTCCTTTGCCCTCTATGTTGTTGGGATATGTACATATTCACAGTAGGATTATCCTTATTCTTTAAGATTTTTAAAATTATTATTTATTAGTGTTGAAAGCTATAATAAATGAAAGGAAACTGCATAAGAGTGGTCCTACTTGGGAAAAACGCACAGCAGGCACAGATTTTTTGTAGTTCAAAGTCCAAGTGTGCATTTTAGTGAAACAGTATGTAGTATTTAAATTACAAATTCCATTAAATATGTTGTTCCGAAAGTGACACTTCTACAGATAGCTACTCAAATATTGACAGAGATAATAGGTGATTGTAGATTATGCTTTGTATACTGTATATATGCTATTTCTATTTTCAGATTCTTAAACTTCATTTCATTTCTTTCAAGGACAGAAAGCATGGTGTGAAAGCTTTGTTGCTTTATTTGTACTGATTGAGGTCATACTAAGATGCTTTTGTCAGTGTTCTTCTGTACAGACAACTTTATCAAACTATTTGTGACTTATTGTTTCTTTAAATGTAACTTGAGTTTGAATCTATTCAAAGATGCTGAGGGCATTTCAAATACTGTACTGTTCCAACATCCCAGGCAGCAAATTTTGCACATCACCATGGTAATGTGTGTGTGTGCATGTGGGAGGAAGGCTAAAGTTGGAGTCTGCATTAACAGAATCTGTTAATATTACATATGCTCAGTGGCACTAGCACTGCTTGTTCTTTGACGTAGACATGTTCTTTGCTTAATTAAAAACAAAGTAATATGATGGAGTTAAAATTCATTCTAATTTTTAATCGTATTATTTTTGGCTTTCTTTTGTGTTTCTGAAACAAATGCACTGAAATAATCAGATATGTGAGTAATTACTGCATCTCCTTTCTGTTCAGAAAATGGCATATGGTAATCTTGAAATCTAGTGAAGAAACATCAAGCTTTCTTTATTCCCTCCCTGAGAACTTATGGATATTCTTAAGTCAGTATTTAGCAACTAGAGTTACCTGCAAAGGATGCCTACTACTGACAGTGCATGTCCTGGTGATTTCTGTGAACTTACTGTGAATGTTTAAGGTTCTTGATTTTGGGTAGGGGTAAGCCTGTCTGGATTCTTTTGTACATGCAATTATTGCTTCAGTCACAGAATTAGTTGTGAAGTGTCATCAATACTAGTTTAATTATTTTTTTTAAGAGGAACTGTGTTATGTTCTAGATTGCTGAAACTGGTTCTTAATTGCCCTTCCTCAGTCATTGATGATGGCAGATAAACTTAGAAATGCCTCTGAATTTATAGGAAGAGTGGACAGAAGTTAAACTGGACTTTTCTTGCCTCTTTACTACTACTGTAGTCTAAATAAATTGGAAAAAATTAAGAGACTTGGATGAATAGTAATTTATTTTCTCCATTACTACTTTTATTGTCTTAGACCTATGAATATGGTGAAGGGAGACTGAGGGGAGACCTCACTGCAGTTACAACTTCCTCATGAGGGGAAGAGGAGGGGCAGGCACTGATCTCTTCTCTGGGATGATCAATGACAGAATCCAAGACAATGGCTTGAAGTTGTGTCAGGGAGGTTTAAATTGGATATTGGAAAGAGATTCCTTACCCACAGTGTGGTTGGGCACTGGAACAGGATCCCTAGAGCAGTGGTCACAGCACCAAGCCTGAGAAGTTCAAGAAGTGTTTGAATGATACTCTTAGGTACATGGTGAGACTCTTGGGGTTGTCTAGTGCAGGACCAGGAGCTGGACTTTGATTATCCACGTAGGTCCCTTCCAACCTAGGATATTCTATGATTCTATGAAATTTTGATGAGTTAACTTACTAGTTTAAAAGTGCTGATCCACTGCTGTTGAGAATTACAGAGGCATTGATAGAGGTTCAAAGTGCAGTCCGAGTTACGGCTTTTGTGTTAGATCACCTGAGAGAGCTGGCTTCATCACTCCTTCATTGCACAGATAAACCCTAAAGCAAAACCACCAAGAAGAATGTGGAGTTGATATGCTCTCCCTGCATCAGAGTTCAGATGAGTCAGAGGAGGCTCATGAGAGCTGTCTGTGCCACCAGCTGAGCAGAGTCATTAGCCTGGCATGACATGAACGGTCAGACTGTCCTGAACTTGTACAGTCATCTGTAGATCTGAGCCATCTGTGTGTGCTCTCATATTACTTGGTGTATTTTGTTTCTACAATGCTATTCACTTGTTGTTCACAATCTGTCATAGTTATAACACTTACTATTGTGGAATTTTTCCTTCAAAATGCCAGGCTTCCCTTAGAGAGCGTGAGTGTGGGAAGTGATGACTCTGACAGTCTTTGTCTTAGGAAAACAAGTTGTGTTTTTTCAAGGCTGTTTTTGTGAAGGCTGAGCACCTATGTAGGCAGGAGAGACATTTGTATATCTAATGACTTGCTAGGCCTTATTGGGGAGGGAGGTGTTTAATGTCCACTACAAACTATCGTTCTTTCTAGGTGTTTAAAAGACAGAACTTGAGAATTCGTAGGACTTCAAACAGGGAACTATGGTAGGTTTGGATGCGATTCTTTTTTATTCCATCAGTTCTCTCAACCTGTGTGTTGTGTACAGGATTTGTAGTAGCACACAGGGTGATTGCTGAGCAGACAGCTAAGGGTTTAATCATACTAGATTTTGAAGAAAAAATTTAAGTAAATTACATCCTTTATTCGATATATCAGTGAAGTTATTCTTGTCAGGTTCTCAAAGTCTATATTGGCAGGTGTGAAAACACAGTAACTACTTCTGGAAAAGCTACTAAATGCACCTTCCTCCTACCAAAACTCCTGACACTATTAGACTCTTTCAGCTGTTCCCTAATAAAAAAAAAAAAAAAAGGAAAGCCTTTATGGGAGTAAAATAATTTGAGAAAGAAGTATTAGGGCAGAGATAATTTTTCCTTCACTTTAGAAAGGCTTAGCCTCTCAAACATTGTAATGTGTAATGAGTTTCTGCGTACTAAAAATTTAGTGAGTCTAATTAGAATGAAATAAAAATTTTCACTTCTTATGTAGCTGAATTTCTGCACTTCAAGCTCTGACCAAGGTGTTTTTCAGTCCTCTCCTGAGTGTTCATACAGCATTGTCGATTCATGTTCCAAGTAGACACGTGTGTCACTAATGAGCCAAGGAATTCCATTAGAACAAAGGAGAAATAGGAAAGTCTGATGCCAGCACAGATAAACATGACCTGGAGGTCAGTCTTCTAGGTGTCTGACTCCTGCTAGTTTCCAAGAAAATTATTTGCCTTTTTTTTTCCTTGGGAAGCTTTCTGGATGCCAGCTGAAGTAAATGCAAACATTTTAAAGAATTGAAATGTCTTTAAGGTTGCTGTCTTCTAATGATCTCTTGCAAACGGTGTTTGAGGAGAAAAGATGTTCAGAGATGAGTCCTCTTCTAGGCTGAGTTGGTGAATAGAAGTATCTTCCTCCTAAATATGTATCTAAGTGTAAACTTTGTGTCTAGTTTGTTCTCTAAAGGACTCTAATTTTGAGATTTATATGCCTCTGATAGGAATAGGAGAAACTACAATGAACTTTCATGAGATTTTTGTTTCTCGACTTACCTTTAATATTATGTGCTTTGTGGTTCTTTGGGTGCCAAATATGCATCACTCTGAACTCATTGACATTTACTGACGCTGTTCACATTCATTATGGTTCTGTTAAATGAATTGGTGTACCAGTTATAAGCTTCATAATGAAATAATAAAATATGCTTTACTGGCTATCTAATTTTCTGTATGTATATGACTTTACCATTGGCTGGAATAGGAGGATGATTGTAAATCTGTGTGTATATACTATATATATATATCTATCTGGATGAACATTATTTAGCAGGTGCAAGAGTAATCCTTTATATTCTTTCCATTTCTGTTTTTAGTAGCTTGCAGAAGGATGTAAAAATTAGGTGTTCATGTAGTGTGCATGTTAAAACATCAGGTATCTCAAGTGTAGTAGAGAGGTGGGGCTTTTTGTTTGTGGGTTTGTTTTGCTTTTGTTTAAAAATAAAATCTGCAAAACATTACCCTACGATAGGAAATGCATAAAATTTAATCTAATATTACATTTACCTTATTTTTGCATGCACATTTGAAGTGTGAAATGGATTTTTTTTTCAGTTTTCAGCTTTCATTGCAGCCTCTGTTTCTTTTGAAGCCCTTTTCTGATACATAAATGCTGTAGTGACAGTTTGTCATTACAGGTGGACACTCTGTAAATACAGGGTGTGTTCTGGTTTATTGTGTTTGCAGGGGGTTTTGAAACAGGTTTAATAGCAGTAAATAATCTGATACTACTTCAAGTAGCAGTGATTCTTCTTGTCGCTCAGAGCCAGCTCTTATGAATGTGTTTCCTTTCTGTTATTGCCTGCAGTACTTGTAATCCATCCTTCCTTTAACTGAAACTACTGAACTTGGTAACAGATGTCATGGATGATAATTCAATAACAAACTTGTTTGCTAAACCTCACACACATCATGAGATTTAACTGCCAAGTTACACATTTTTATTGGGATTTAGTACAAACCAGTTCCTCCCTGAACTACCTGGTATTACCAGTAATCTGAAGTCTGATTGCTAAGAAAGATTATCTAGCTAATCTTGCAAAAAATTGTTGGAATATAAAACTTACCCAGGGCCTTTCCACATGCTTCTGCCAATATTAGTCTAACCCTAGCAAAGGAAACAGCCAAAACAAAGTAGTTACTGCTTTTGTAGCCCTGTTACTTATTTACTTCATATAACTGTCATACATATGTATATGTAAAAAAATATTTGTGTATTTTAAACAGTGTTTAAACATACGGGGATATAAGAGTAAAGAATAAAGACCAGAGAGTCACAAGTCAGTGGAAGTTTCTCCCAACACTGCTGTGCCTCTTATGCTTGAATTCGTTCATAAATGGAAGTAGCTCAGTCATTCTGACACACTTTACAAAAAATTGTTGGAGAAGCTCCTGACTCTCCCTGTTGGTAGCTGTTTTCTTCCTGGAAACATGAAGTTACATTGCTCTTCATTGTGAATAATTTGCATTAGGAGCTGTAATTGATAGTCATGTAATTTTTTTCCTTTTTCCTTACTCTCTAGATTTGGGGATATCTTCACTGAATAACTTGCTGCTTAAAGAAAGGACTAGAGAACTGAAGTTGGGGATATCAGGTAGGCAATACTGCCACTTTACTTCTCACTTTAAATATTGATGTAAACGTTGGTGACAGATCTATGAATATTTGTTGTGGTACCAATACTGATCATCAAAGCGTGATACAGATTTTAAGCTTAAGAAGATTGGATCTGGTTTCATGGCACTTGTGAATTCTAAGCAGCATTTCAAATGCCTGGTGAGAAGCCCCTGATAAGAAGTCCTGCAGACTTATGATAAGCAAATGTGCTTTGTGCTCATAATAAAAACTGATTAATATTCATACCTAATTGAGACTAGTTTTGGTAGGAGGTCCAGGTACAATTAAGTTAACAGTTTATTTTTGACAGCATTGTCAGCATTGTCTTGTTGCCTGAACATACTCTGGTATTCACGGTTTGTGCAGCCACATACGTTTTATCTAATTTCCCTTCCCAGTTTTCCTAATCAATGTAAATTCTCAGTGGATTTGCTAGTTGCATCCATTCACATTTCTATACCTTTATTTTAAGTAAGACTTCTAAATAGATCTCCAATATGTAATTCTTAAATAAAATGGCAAAATTCTTTCGGTGTTCTTTGCGTAATACCTTTCATGGCTTCAATAATTTAATTCGTGATTTTGTATAATATGCTGTTGTTTATCTTGGTCTGCTCTGATTTTAAGGACCCATCTAGCTTCCTTTCCTTCACTGCTTTCTGATTCCCATCAAGTATGCATGTTTTACCGTGGTATTCAATAATGTGTATGAATGGCCAGTGTTTTTAATGAGCTGAATTTGCCTCCACCAAGGTTCTGAGATAGATCTATTCCTATTTGACTTTAGCAAGTGATAATAATTGTAGCACATTTATGTAGGGCTAATGCCTGTGAATTACATGAATACAGATGGAATAGTTAAACTCTGAAACTACTGCTGGTTTCGAGTTCAATTCTGTATAACAACTTTAATTTTAGAAGCTTATGTATTCTCATTTAATATTTTTCTTTACTGTTGTCCTATTTTTGTCTAAAAATCCAAATGAACTTTGGAAAAGGATTCTGGAGGGTATCGATACTTTAGGAAATGTGCGTAAAAAATCTCTTACACATGCTCTTTCCTCAGAAAGAGGTGTAACTTTTGGAACACGTTGCACAGTTCTCCATGTAGTGTTTTGCAGGCTTAGGTCTCAATTTCATTTCTCAGGAACTACATAACAAGTGTCTTTCTAATTTACCTAAGGCTTTGTTCTTCTGGGCACCATTCATGTAGTGTGTAATTCTCTCTCCCTTCCCCCATGTTCATTTGGCAACTTGGAAGTGTTTCAAGTGTGACTGAAGATACCAAACATGTTTGGACTTATCCTTCATGTTTTACTCTTCCTTTTTGTTATCATCTAGTCTTTTTTGTTCTGATTTCATAATTACTTGTAAAATATTTCATCCAGAGAGGCTGGGGAAGACAGAGTCTGCATATGAATTTACCCTGGAGAAGTATGTGACAAGGAAGTGGTTGTGTTAGTAGCATGTGAAACGCAGGTGAAAATGGCATCCTAAAGTGGGAGCAGGAGCTGCAGCCTCTCTTGCTGACCCTGCATTTCTTTCTCTGGCTTGCTTCTTGCTGCTGTGGGTCAGGAGCATCCCCTCATGTTTATATACCCACTCTGTGAAAAACTGTTCTTTTGCACAATGAGAATGGGTTGCACAGGTGGGGAATCTCTGCCCTTGGGGCTCTGTTAGGAGGGGAGAGAGAGAAGAAGGAAACAGTAGCCCAATAAGGTAATTTTTAAATATCTGAAAAAACTACCAACCTCATCAAATTCCATGACAAAAAAAATCCCACCCAGTGAAAATGGGTGGAAGGGGCAGAAGGAGAGGCACAGGGAGAAGGAGCGCACAGGCATGGATGAGGGCTGCTGCAGGAAGACCAAGTGGGGACGAGACAGAACTTCTGGAGTACTAGCTCAGCCCGTGGTGATCCCCAGTGGAACAGGAGCAGATAGAGCAAAGAGAATTCCACAGTGCAAAAATACGTGTATTTCATTCTTGTGCCAGAAACAAGTGAAGTGCACTGGGTGTTCCTAACCTGTTGGCTGCCTTTTCTGTATGTGCTCTGGGAGTGTCTGCAGGAAGCTTCAGTCACAAGTCAGGAAGTACAGCCTTTCCTGACTTGCCTTCCTGGCAGCTATGAAGGTGTTGAGAGTAAAATCTCCATAAACATCTCACAATATGCCCTATTCCAGTCTTAAAAAAACAAAAGTCCTTTTATTTTATCCTTAGCCTTAAGACCTAATACTTTTCATTTATCCTAAGTTTTTGAGGTTCAAACTGATAGATTGTAAGAGAGTGATGCAGGACAGTGTTCTGGGGCCATTTCCTGCTCCCTCTTTACCTAGAACTCTGCAACCTTTCCTTCCTCTGCCCCACTGCAATTGTGTGGGTAGATTTGCATCTTTGTTCACATGCCAGTGTTTTTTTTGCATGACTTTGACCACGTGCTTGGTAGATGTACTTCCAGTCATGTGAAGTAGAAGCATTAAGGCGTGTGACTCTTCTTCAATACTTAGTATATTTCTCATCTGGTCTCATGATACTCTGAAGCATATTTACTTTCCAGCTGTTTGGAGCAAACCTGGAGGAACCTAACAAAAGTGTTTTCCTCAACTTTTCTGTTCTAATACTGCTATTTCACTGAAGTTCTGTAATAATGGGATGGGGAAAAAGACGGAAAAAATTTTCTTTTCACCCTTCTGGAAGTCATATAAAATGGTAATGAATTTTAGGTAAATGCTTTTATACCAGTAAATGACTTGAATTTGTCCAGGAAGCCTTTGTTCCTTTCATGTCTACCACTAAAAGCTTGTGCAACACTTCTGCAGTACACTCCTGCAGCCAGAAGTCCTACCTAAAATGTTACTGGACTGTTTGAGTGTTCTGTGGATGTCTTGATGCCACCACAGGAAAGCCCACATATCTTCAAAATCTGAATTATGTCGTTTTTGTCACTTAGCTTTTTTAGTCTACAGTTTCCAAATTTGGTTCATGGGCTGTCTTTACTGAGCAAGATTTTAATGGATTATGGTTTCTTGTCTATGGTAATGTTTAGATGTCATCCACCACACTTTCATCAATTCTGTATAATCTATTTTCCAGTTTAATAATTGATGAATGAATCTCGAACAAAGCCATAAAGAGAAATTTTAGTTGATTTGTGTAATTGAAATTTAGTTCAGTGCTGTTCATTTTAAGGACAGAGGAAAAAAACCTCACAAAAGGTGTTGGATTTCAACATTTTGTTTCATGAAGGACTTTTGGTTTTCAGTTTAGCTTAACTTCTGCCCTTAACCCCTGAGTTTTTGTCATTGCATCAATTATGTAGAATAATGCAAATAACACAGGTATAAAACTGTTCTTCTGCTATTCCATTTCAGATGCCCATTTGTGTAAACACTCACATTTCATTACTGCTGTCTCTTGTAGCATCTGTGTTTTTATCTGACTGTCTTCTACTTCTTCCCCTGCTAAACTTAGGTCAAATCACTGAGGTACAACTGGACTGCATGACTGATAAAGCTTCTCACACAGATCGTTAAAATCTCTTTTTTTTTTTTCCTCCTGAAACTGCATATTTGCATTTTAAGGTAGAACACAGCTTTTCCAGTTGAACTATATTAGAACTCCGCAGTGCAACTTTTGCTCTCACTTTTCATGGAAAAGTGGTACATGAAGCACAAATTTTCTGAAGTGCCATTGGAAACCATAAAACAGGGGAGAGTTAGGAATCAAAGACTGTCAGTAAAAGAATTGCAGTCTTAAAAGCCAACTTTCATTACAACTGTCTGTATGAAGAGTATAGTATATGAAAAGTAGGCAAGAAAAGTGTGTCAGGTGTGTTGGTTGACTTCTAAATTAGATACTTAAAGTGGTTTGTCCTTCTCTGAATTGTAGTGGGGAAGAGAAGGAAAGCAACACGGCCCACAAAGAAATTATAATTGGAAATACACCTGCATGATGTTCAGTTTCTGTAATTTGAAATACTGAATATCTAACCTGAGAGATCCTTCATTTTTGAGGTTTTATATTTAGACTTTGGACTAGCTATAGAGTGCACTTTATAAGGATATTTAAAATATCTCTAACAGATTGGGTAGTTCTTTTCTATGAGGTCTAATTTTCCTTTTTGGAAGCACAGTCATATACTGTAATCTTTTAGATTTCCTTAAATTGACTAATCTTAGTACAGGGTGAACTATGGCATCCTGAAAAACCTGTGTATGCTTCCTGCTCTCTTACACACACACTGTACTTTGCAAACAAATTTTTGTTTTTATATGTGATTTTATGCAAGGAAAAAAATCTGCCATTTTGGAGTTAAGGCACAAAGCCTAAGAGTATAATTCTGGCTTTTTCCACTGTGAATAATCACCTCTCCACAGAAAATGCCCCAAGTTAGAGTAATGCTTAATGGGACAAAGTGCTGTCTGGAGAGAGAATGCCAAGGACAATGTCCTTGGACTACTTGAACATTGACATCCTGTTTCCTGGCAGAGCCCAGGCTGAGTGTTAACAGTCCTTGTCACAAATTGTTTAGTGGTTACTGTTTGTCTCCTGTACATCAGATTTGTAGTTACCCCCCAAGGTGCAATGCCTATTCATTCAGTAAAGCTGCCACAAGTGTTACGCAGTCAAATTGCTATAGGTATGAAATAATTAAGCAACCCTATTCTGCAGCATAAAATTACGTGAAATACTTAAAACCGAGTAAGTTAGATAGCTCAGAGGCAAAGAAGAGCTCTTGTGAAGTGTAAGAACCTGATCTTTACAGCAGGCTAAAAGTGAACAAAAGCAGAGATATAATCTGTTTTCCTTAACATACTTTAATGTTGTTCTTGAATTCTGAGTGGGACTTCTAACCATGGCAGCATTTTCTTCAAAGGAAGAAGGATAATATTGTCTCCTACATGAATGATCTAAATTCAAGAAGAGAAGAGCAAGTTATGATCAGACTTGTATTAATGGCAGAATTTAATTTTTAGGTTCATCTTTGTCACAGAAAATACTCTTGCACTTTGATGTCTTTTGGACCAACAGTTGCTACAGCACACCGAAGAACACAGAGTGCATTATATTCTCGCTTTGTTTCTTAATGTTGTGCACAACTTACTGAGTACTCTCTTATTAGATAAAACACTTTAAACTGTGTTCCTGGAAGGAGTGATGTGTTTGAAAAAGCACTTGTTCAGAATTTTGGCACATAGATTCAAAATACTGTCCTGAAAATCTTACTAACATTTAGCTTTGGACATTCAGATTTCACAGACATCTTGCTTTCTTTCTGTCATTTCATGGACACCTAATTTGCATGTTTACTCATGTCCAGTATTGTTTGGTTGAGTTGCTCTTGTGTCCAGGAGAGTGATCTAGTTTTTTAGAATATGCTTTGTTCAAATCATATTAGGCTTACCACAAGACATCACTCAGTTATGTAGTTTCCTTTCAAAATATAATGAGTGAAGCAATTTCTCTTTGCTCCTGACTCCTTAATCATGATCTAGTGGCTATAGCATTTTTCAAGAATCTGATTTCTTCTTTTGACTGAGTCAATTAAAAAAAAAAGCACATCTTCTATTTAAATCTTTCTCTGTATTGAAATGTATATCAGTCTCTAATCCTTCTAGTCTTTCTTCATCCCCAGTTATTAATCCTTTCAGGAATGTTTTCTGTTATTGAGTAAATTGGGGTGGAAAGGTAAATAGGCCAGTATTTCCATTATTCCTGTTGCATAATAGATCTGTGCCTCTTTCTGACTGTGTTATGCATGACTGACCTTTCGTTTGGGTCTGGCTTGTTACACTTCATTTCAAGTATCTGTCAACAGTTAGTTTCTCATTCGCAGACTCACAGAATCATAGTATATGCTGAGTTGGAAGTGATCCACAAGGATCATCAAAGTTCAACCCTTAGTCCTGCACAGGACCATCCCAGGAGTCACACCACATGCCTGAGAGTGCCATCCAAATGTTTCTTGAACTCTGTCAGGCTTGATTCTGTAACCACTTCCTGGGGAGCCTGTGCAGTGCCCAACCACCCTCTGGGTGAAGAATCTCTAATATCCAATCTAAACCTCCCCTGACACAACTTCAGGCCATTCTCTTGGATTCTGTCACTGGTAACCACAGACAAGAGGTCAGTGGCAGCCTCTCCTCTTCCCCTCACATGAAACTTGTAGATTCCAGTGAGGTCTCCCTTAATCTCTTCTGCAGACTGAACACAGCAAGTGCACTCAGCTGCTCCTCATCCGGCTTCCCCTCAAGGCCCTTCACCTTCTTCGTTGCCCTCCTTTGGACACTGTCTAGTGGCTTAATATCATTCTTATATATTGTGGTTCACAAAACTGCACACAATGTTCCAGGTGAGGCCACACCAGTGCAGAGAAGAGCAAGGTCCTGTGGCCTTAAGTATTAATTACATTCAGAGGCAGGACTGCATTTGTATGTCCTGAGCACATTTGCTCATTGATGCGGAGCTGGAAGACCTGGAAGAGTGACCTCAAGCTGTAACTTCTTTGAGTCCCATTTGTAAGCAGAAGAGGAATGTTACTTTTGAATTGGCTCAGGCAGGAAAATAGTGGTGGGGAGTTGCAGTGGCTTTGCTGTGTTTTTGTTCGCTTTTTAGTTAATAGGAGCGAATTAAAAGTGAGAATGGTAATGCCAGCCTAGCCCCTCTTTAAGACTATTCTATAAAGTTACTGCCAGTATTGTGGGGAAGATGCTTTTACTGTGATAATAAGGAAATGTGAAATACCTTCTCTTAAAGAACACTACATGGGTGATAGTTATTTGCAATAGTATTTATAGACATAGATAGATATAGATATACATATATAGATACGGAAACATGTTAATTGCCTCATGCAGAAGAGGTATTGGAGGCAGAGAGAAGCATTGTAATTAATTATTGCCGGGGCAGGACTGCCAGAAGAATTGTTTGATTTGTAAATAGCAAGCCAAATCTATAGCTGAATAGCACCTGCATCTCAAAAAAGTCTGTCAGGTCTGGAGTGGGAACTGCTGGGTCCTTGGCACATCTGAAAAATCTAGCTGCCTAATTTGCCAGTTGAGTTTTGAGATGCTTCTAACATAAGGGTCCTAACTTTGATATTCCACGATAAGCTGCTGTATTGAATGTTTCCTGCCTTCTAATGCCTTGTGACTTCACAACAAAATGAAAAGTCACACAGTGACATGAATCTCTGTTCTCAGCTTGTTATAGTGTGGATTCCCAGACTAGTTTTTATACAGATGTTATTACTTGATTTATCTGTTGTAGGGAAAATGAAGTCATGGAAGGTTGCTGAAATTTCTCATTGTTACAGTTGCCATGGAAGAAAAATATGATCTACTATGAAAATTATTTACCCTCAGATAACCCAGTCTAGAGGATGATTTTGTCAACAAGTACTCTCTTACAAATATGATGGTTCCTTTGTTTTCTGTACCCTCTTTCTTCTGTTCTCCGTCTAGCCCCTCAGTATCTCCTGCAACTGTCTTTGCCTGTGGACATTTAGATACATTTCAGCAAAGCTTTTTAATGTCGTAGGTTAACTGTTGTGCTTTTAGTTTCACTTCTTTAATTTTTTTTATTTGCTTGGAAACAAACAAATCTCCTGCCCAGTTACTTTATGTTGTATGTAAACTTCAGACTGGTTTCATAAGTGCAGTTTCTTTTGTTCTGGTATGCTTGCCTTGTTTCTCCTCTTCCTCTCTTTCCCCCATTATAACTGTAGCCTTTCCCGTAACTTCTAATATAACACTAAGCTGTCCTGTTACCTTTCTGCCTCTTCCTTTCTGCTGATTGTATCTCAGTATAGCTGTAGTGGATAATACCGCTGTGGTGATGCTGTTAGTTGGACCAAGAATTTGAAGGCTGCTGGATAATGTTACATTATGAAGTCCTTTGTAGGGTGATACATTAGAAACTGTAACTCCTGCTGTTTTAAAAGGCTTGGGAAAAGTTGATAGCTCTGCAAAAACTGACTTGCAAAAACTTTAAAGGCAGGGGACTTAGTAGGTGTTAAAAAACCACAGAATGGTTTGGGTTGGAAGGGAGTTCTAATGTCATATTGGAGACTCTTGAATGCCCTTTGTTAAGCTGTATATTAGTTTGCTGTGGCTAGTGTAAAAAGGTGTCAAATTCCCAGGTGTAAATTTCTGTTCCAGGAAAGTCTTTGTTATGTATCCCAAAATATTACAAAAGCATGTGCGTGTTCCAGTCTCTAGATGTTAATATACTTTCATTTCCATGTATGTTTAATGAAGTTACATAGCATGGAGTTAGTGTAAACTTCAACAATAGAGTAGCACTGCAGCAATTGCTAATTTGATAGTTCAAGCTGAGCTTGAGTGTGGAAGTGGTTTTTTGTTTGTTTCACTGCCTGTTTTTGGTTTTTTTTCAGATAGCTGAGAATCCTCTAGAAGGAAGACTCACATACATCCAAAAGTAATAGCTTGATAAGCAGAAACAGATAATGTTCTGAGGATGTGTTCAATAGCACAGTTACTAAAAACATGCAGTTAAAAAAAGAACATAAACCTGTCATTTGACAAGTTCAGTGTAGTAACTTCTCAGAAAAGCTCCCAAAAAGCTTTTCACTATTTCATTGTTATGCTATCAGTATGTGTACATTTAGAAAGTACTTAATTTTTGAGATACTGCATTTTCAATATTATAGTAAAATAGGATATTCATCAAGAAGTGAAAGAAAGTATTTTAGACTATTGTTTTCAGAACTTTTGCAGAAATCCTAAACTCTTTGTCTCTTTCCCCATCAGTTGACCACTGTGTGCTGACTGGTGTTACCAACACTGTCTAAATTTTACAGCTGTCTGGGATATCAATATATGATAAAGGAAGTTAAATCAGCATTTGTTTTGGGGGTGGTAGTTTTGTGCACATCTCACTAAAACAATTGGAATGCTTGAAATATCAGTCTACCTATATGAAAATATACACACATACTAGTTAATTTCAAATATTTAAAAATGGATTTACTAGTAACATAAAAAACAGATTTCCTCTCTTTTGACAAATGTTATCATTATTCCCTACATTGCATATTCAAGAACTGCAGTTATTGCAGCATCACTGTGTCTTATTCTACTGCTTCTCTCTTATCCCTCTTTATTCTTCTAGTTACTTCGGCTGTGTGTGCTGTGTAATGTGTAATAACATGGTTTATTGTTTGTGTTTTTTGCCTTGAACTCTAGCTGCTATGTATCTTCAACATGGAAATGGAAGTTCTTTCTACTAGTTGTTATACCACCACAATTACAGAGCTAGCTATACAACAGAAGGCAGGGAGAGAGAGGTATGAGATAAGGCTAGATAAAAGAGCAGGTGGAATCAAGTATTAAAATACATAGTATTATAAGTAAGCATGGCATCTTATCTTTTCTTGATCTTATTTTGTTCCTACTTGAAATATTTGAGATATTCACATGGAAGAAAGCCCACAATTGTAAGTTAAGGCATCACAAATTCCACATTAGAAGAAAAACTTCGTTGCACTCGATGTATTTCAGTCATGGTCCTTGAATAATACCAATTGTATTTTTCAGGATTAAATGCTTTACTCAGAACTGAGAAAGTTAACTGTATGTGGGTTGTTTTTTTTCAAGATATGAACTTATTTCCTTGAAGAAATTAGGTTTGTTCATCTCTGCTTTTCTTTGTGCCCTTCAGAAATAACCATATGGGGCTCAAAGACCTCAGCAGACGTGCCTAGGGGAAACACATTAGAGAAGATCTAACTTATTTCTCAAAAAGTTACTACCATGAAGTAGACTAGGCTGTCCTTTGTTAACACAGAGTTAAAACAGCATACTTCTGTATATGGTCCTTTCTGTGCTAGGTCACCATTGTCAGATTACAGGACAGATAGCAGTGTTTTAGTTTCGGGCTGTATCTGAAAGTCATAATCCCCTGAGTGTGAAGGAGTGTGGTAAGTGCGTAACCTTGCCAGCATTATCTGATAATCTTATGGGCAGAAAAGGCTGCAATTCATATTGCCTTCGATGGAGACTTGGTTTCCTCAGAGCTGGCACATATCCCAAGTGTTTCCTGCACTGTCTGCTGTGTAAAGAGGCAGACCTTCAGGTACAGAACTGCTGATTTGATGACATTAAGTGAAAAACTAGTTTTACCTCTAGTTAAGGCCTAGAAAAACTGATTTTCTTTCCACCTTTTGGTGTGTGAGTCTGACACCCTATGTGAGAATGCATTTGTACCCCATATAATCTCTGCATATGCTATTAATGTAAAACTAAAGATCACTTTAGCTTGCTTACCATGCAGTAAATACTGTTTCCACTGTAAACTACTCATTTGCACATAGTCTTAAAAAACATGTTTTATGAGTTGTGTTTATATTCAAGGTTCTCATGAAGAGTTAATGCCTTTCTCTTAATAATTTTCTGCTCTTCAGCAGTCAACTTTTTGCCTTGAGAAAGAGTCCAAAATAAAAAACAATTAATTCTGCTTGTTTTTACTTCTGACACTAGGAGTGCTAAACAACGTCTTTATAGAAAATTGCTGACAGCATATTGACAAGCAAGATGGTACCAAAACCAGTCCAAGAAACTATTAGTTTTTAAATAATTTGATTTTTCAAAAGATTATTTATTTATTTACCTACATTTTCTGAATGGCAACACTGCCCATATCCTTCTCCTTCACAAGTGGCACAACCATGTAAATGTGTTCATAGAATGAATCCAGCTGTTAAAGCCCAAGAAGGTTTAAATGGAGCCCTGGGAAGGTAGTTCCATGTGAATGAACAGTGAGGTCACAGCACAGTATGTTGATTCAGTCATTGAGTCCTTCTGTGTTTTCTGTCTTTAATCTTTATGTCCCAGAGAAGGCTAAGACTTTTAAACAGAGTTCTTTCTGGAAGATCGGACATATTAGGAGACTGTTCCTACTGGTTTTAAAACTACAGATATCATCTCTCTAGTTCTTAAATTGAACTGCAGTGCGAGCTTCCCATGAAGTCATGAGTCAAAGAGTGGACCATAAATTAGCAGCTTCTGAAGAGCATCCCTGGAGGGGAGCAGGCTGTGGTGGTGACAGGGAGCTGAGCTGGGGCACCTGTGTCTTCTGCAGCTCTTCACATGGACAAGGTCATGTCTGGCAGCATGGCTGGCTGGCCTGCATGCTGGAGGGGGGGGGCAGAAGGGGGAATGCTCTATAATCTGGTGGTTGCTGTGCCTGCTCAGAGGAGCAGATAATGAAACCCTGTGCAGCTGCAACCCTGGCAACAAGGGCCTGGTGAAAAGAATGAGAGCAACTTCCCAGTGCAGGATGGCCAGAGGGTTGGGGATGAGCAAATTAAATGAGTAGCATAGTATTGACATGAACCTGTGTGCCTGTTATTCTTCCTATGGTTTTTTATTTTGACCCTTCCAGTGAAATTTAATTTGGGGTTTTAGTATGTAGATCAATCATGAGTAAAGACTTGCCAGTGTTTTATATTTGTTGCTTTTAGAGTCTTGATAGTCCGTTTTCTGGAGAATTCTCAGTGTTGGTCTGATACAATGAACAATTCATTGTCACCAGTTAAAGAGCATGAAAAAAGTCAGTACGAGCTGATTTTTGTAGCACAGGTGCACAAAATCCTTAAAGAAGCCATGATTTCTCATTTATTTTTAAAAATGTGTAGGCATGTATATAGTCATTGGGATATTTATGTTTGCATTGGTACTTGTAGGGTGGTGATGCTTATTGCAACAGATATTTTCTAGAGAAATTAATGTTAAATGTTTCATTTTTAAGATGGGGCAGTGTGATCTATTTGCACAGGAAGTTCCATTAATGAGCTGGGGGTAATGCTACTGATGTGAATGTGATAGGCTCCATTAATTACCTTAGCTGTGGATAGTGATTCACAAGCCACAGTTAAGGCTGCATGTCTGGGAGAGAGAGAGAGTGTTCGAGGGAGAGACTGAATAATGAATACCTTAAACCACATGATCTGTGCCCGAGTGGCAGACAAAGAAGGCTTTGGGGCAGTGACTAATTATTCTGCGTGAAAGGACTGCAGCCATATCTGGCTTTTGTGCTGAACTTCTCATGTGAGGCATCGCCCCTTATTTTTGGGGAAAAAGGGGAAATCAATTCCACTTAGGAAAGAAGTGCATCTTGTCAGTGAAGGTCCTGTTACTGACTCTATTATGCTCATGTAGTTACTGTAGCAAGGAATGGTGATGTGGAAATTTTTGTTACTTTGATTCTGTTTTCCAGTCTTTTGACAAATGCAGTAGACATTTTTTAGCAAATTATGTACAGTTTTTTGTTTGTTCTCTCTTCCACTTTCTTACCTCCTAGATGCAATCTATAATGTCTATGCTACAAGCTGATTGTAAGTCAGAGCCCAGAGCAAATGGAGCAGCAGATGTGATGGTTCCAGAACGTTCTCTGAATCAGGCCAAAGTGCTGACCTGAGGCAATTGCAAGTCAGAACTATGTTCCCTTCCACTGACTGTGCTCCTGTACAGGACAGGAGCTGGACGAAAGGCTCGTGCAACTTCACCTTAAACTTTTCCAACCAAGAGCTAATGAAGATTGATTGTAGATTGAATGAGTTACTATTTCCTTGGCTTTTCTTTTTTTATTTTGTCTCTTCCCTCACTTGTTCTGTATTCACCTAGAGCAATGAAAGAGAACCGAAGTTGAAAGCTAGGGAGAACACATTTCTTCACTAGGATTATTTCTTGACTTGCTGTAAAGTGCAAAGGGAAAGGTCTCACACAAATATTTGGAGACACCTTGGGTCTCAAATTGTAGAATTCTCTGTGGGTTTTTTTGAGGGGCAGGAAAAATGAGGGAAATGTTTTGCACTGGGAGAAGATTTGAAGCTGTACTTAAATGCTAGATTTAGCAGCTGTATCTTGTGCTCTTTTCAGAAGTTTCTGTCGAAAGTAAAGCTATAGATTTGAAGTTCTGTTGTGCTCTTTAATAGTCCTTTTCCTTTATTTGAGAAGGACCAACCATAATGGAAACACATGATCAAGAGCAACTGCAGCTTTTATCCAAATTCTTAACTTCTTAAACCTTAATCTTGACTTTCAGATAAAAATTGTTATCCCAGGCAAAAGAATTGGTGTGTGTTTTGGCGTTTTTGTTTCCAAACGTACACAGAAAATCTTTGTCAGCAGATACAAGGAAAATGTCCTCCACCCACACACAGAAAATTAAAAACGAGCACTTGTGTGACACTGGAGGAGATAGGATCTCATACAAAACAGAGAACCTTTGTATGGCAGACTGAATTGTCACTGTGCAGCTGTTTGACAGTTTAGTCAAAGTAGTTGCTGCTTGTCTTTAATTTGGGTTGATTTACTTAATTTGGTTCTATGTGCAGATAGGATTGTAAACTCCAGCAAAATCATAATAACTCATCTCCAGACCCTTCTCTAGAAAGGGTTATACAAATGAAATAATATGATGTTAGCAAATATTTGAAAACAAACAATACCAGACAAAATTAAGAAAAGTGTGAAAGCAGAAGATACCTTTCTTTTTCTTCCCTTGCACAGAGAGGCTTTCAGTGAATTTTACAGTTGAAGTTGTCAGTGTTGGTGGAGTTTCACAGCAATCCTGTAGTGTGCAGAAAGAATGCTTACCACAAAGTTTGTGAACGTCACTAAGAAGATATTTACCAATTATATATGTACTTCAAATATATTACAATGTCTTGTTCAAAAGTGGTTGCAAAGCTTCTTAGGAGTTCAGAGTAATTGGGAGTAGGGGAAATTGTCTCCTTAGGACTAAAGAAAATAGTGCATCTTCTCTCAAAGTCAAAAATTCTGCCATTGTACCTCTTTTGGAAAAAGCAGCATGCTAGTTTGGGCTGTAGGCAGTTAAATGCCACCCTGATGCTCAATCCTGTCAGATCTCAGAAGCTCAGCAGGGTTAGCCCTGGTTAGTACTTGGATGGGAGACCACCTGAGAATACCGCGAGGACTTCATTGTCACCACCTGAGCTCGCTTGGCCATGACAGATGAACCTGAGGGGTTAAAGGGTGGGGCCAGTTCTGCGCACACTCCAAGGACCCCAAGAGCCCTTCCCCAGTCTTCGTTCATGAAGCCTAGCCATACATATACATATACAGTTTGGGCTAATTTTGTCCTTTCAAAACTTGTCTAATTGCTGTTTCTTGGTCATTTGCCACAGCAGTTCTTGAGAGAGAATGAAGCTGCTGTGCTACTTAGTGGTTTGTATCTTCAAATTGCTGCAATGCTGGCATGGGACAAAGTTCTGTGTTTAATGACACTATGCCTGTGCCTCAAAAGGGAAGCATGTGCTGACCATGGCAGTTCCAGTAAAGGTAGTGGGTTTGTATGTTAGGAAATTCTCATGGTTTGTCTTTTTTCTCCATAATAACAGTTGGAGCCAGGATGATACTTCTCAATACATATTTACCTTTTGGTCTAAGGAACTAAGTATTCACCAAGAGAAATAACTAGTTAATTTAGTTTAACTGTCAGAAGAGCAGAATTAAGACACCAGATGGTAGCAGTAGAGTAGATGGTGTTGGGAAAGCACTTCTTTCCAAGCTTAAACTTGAAGGATCTGATGTGAAATCCATCAGGAGCTAAGCCTCGTAATTTACTGTGCTGTCTGTGGCTTATTCAGGTCTTAGAGGAAACTGGTAATTTTTCCTGAGATGAAGAGCTGCAAAAGGTTGCCTCTTGTGTTGGCTGTTTGAATAAGTCTGCTGTTGATCTTGAGTAAAGGAACTTGCATTTCCCTGTTTCAAGTGAGCTAATGGTTTTGATGATGTGAAAAACACTTGAGTCTTACTCTGTGTGGAAGTAGCATTCTTTTCGTAGCAAAGCAGCGCAAGTATCATACTTTGTATTTGTTATTCACAACCTTTCAAGTTTATCAGAAGAAGAACTCTATGATTGTTTATGCCATAATTGCTATGATTGTTTTGGCCATGATCAAAATACAGTGTATTTTTTAGGCTTCCTTTAGGGGTTCTGCTGAGGTCAGAAGAAGGTTGGAAAGTTGGAAAGAATAAGGCAGTATTTTGTGTGTGTATTTTGTCTGAATTCCTTACCTGTTGATAAGAAGGTAACTAACTAAAATATTGTAAGAGAGATAGTGTGGAGACAGTATGCCTCTGATCCATATCACAATTTATGATACTGCTTTCAAGTGTGTTTTCTTGTAAATAATCTCATTTATTCCTTTTCCTCCCTCACAGACAAATTCTCAAGAGCTAGGTCTTTGTATTTGAAAGTGTTCATTCTGTGTGGATAAGCAAATATTGCCAGGTGACATGATGGCAGAATTGAAGTGCCCACAATGGGAAAAAGAATGTAATTTCGTTGCTGTACCATTTTACAATAATAAGATTTTATTTCACACTGATAACATCTGCTGTAAGTAGACACTGTTTTGACCAGTACGAAATACAGTATCTAGTGAATCCTTTTTCCTTGCCATATGCACTCTTGGAAGAGAGAAGTACAGGTATTCCTGAGGAAGAAGAGAAAGCAAGAAGTAGGTAGGAGCAATGTGCTAAGACTGTGCTGAGCTAGTTCATAGGCCTGGACAACACAGACCAAGAGCAGGAAATACAGGCTCCTCTTTTAACACAGATTCTGGGAATGTAAGTGTAAAAGGACTCCATAGCAAGAAGAACGTAGCTCTGCATGAAGGGCTGTTTTTCATGATCACTGTATGAAGAGGTGGATGCAGCACGAAACGGTTGCTTTGTGTTTTCTCTCAATTTTGTTTCCCATCTTTTGGCTCCTATCCCCGCTGTCCCCAGGATTTAAGATGCTTGCTTCACAGTGCAGAACTGCAGGAAGAACAGAGGCAGCACGAAGAAAAAAAATGATTAGAGATTGAGAATTTGGCAGCCTGACACACCTTGAGGGTGATTGTTTTGTTTGTTAGAAATACTAGCAGGAAGATAAAAGTTGCACAGAATTCTAATACCAGTTTCAGCCTTAAAAGCAGCAGAATAATGCAGATATCCTGAGGGAAAAGTTAAGGAATATGTTTAGTAGTTTGGGGGTCAGTTTTTCCAAATTCTTCACCTTCTGTTACTCTAGTATCTTTATTTCTTTAAGATTTGAGCTGTACTAGATAGATCATTCTGCAGAAGCAGAATGCACAGACATGATCAATAGAGTATTTATTAATTAAATCCCCCCAAAATATATGGAATCCACCCACTGGACAAATGTCAAGATAGATTATAAAGTAGGGAAAAGTACTACAAAACATTGATCATTTTATTTAAAAGAAAACAGTGTATTATATGTCTTTACTTGGAATGTCATACATAATGACAATGATAGTAGGCAGCTAGTGATGTATGATCTCCCCAATATGCAACCTTCCTGATGCTTCTTTGTACTTCTTCCTGTACCTTGCCTTTTGAAAACTGAGGAGGTAAAGAGAATGTTATTTGAGAAAGGGGAAAAAAGAGCTAAGAAGAGGAGAGATGAGAAATTGGTTGTGAATTTTAAGGAAATGAAGGGACATATTTCTGAGACTTGGCTGGTTTAATGATCAGAATAACATTCTAAGGGCACTAATCGATACTGCATTATTTATTTTCTTCAAATGGCATTTGAATGCCTATTAAAAATGTAAATCACAAAACAGACTAGAGGTTAAATTCAATTATGACATTATAAGGTCTATATGTAGAATATTGGATAATGGTGTTGTGGAGGCCTTTTCAAACTGGAAGCACACTGATGTAGTTATCACTGTTTCTGTTTGTAACTAGTAATTACAAAGCAGGCCGTCTACACAATGAACTTTGAAACTTCAGGGGAGATTTTTTCTGCTGCTTAGTTTACAAAAACCCCCAACCCAATCAAACCAAACCCACACACACACACGAAAAAAAGAGAGAGGAAAAAACAGAAGACTGAACATTTGGTTAAACACAAAGCAGTACAAAAACCAAGCATATTAGTGACCACAAATCAACCAATGTCTTAACTATTTATTTATGTGTTGTTTTGACTGATTAAGAATCTGCTTTCAACTTAATCCTGCTTGACAAAGAGCAATCATGCAAAGAAAAGCAGTTCTAGCCAATATATCCATCAGTAAACAGGATGTTTTTGGTTTTCCAGGTAACTTCTATAGGTCAGTATTAATAACTAAGCTTTCTTTCCAAACCATATTTTGTTTCTTTAGCCTGTTTTTCTTGTGTAACTTGTCTGACTTGCAAGGCTTTTGACTCTTAGTTGTATTCTCAAGCCATGAGTATGAAGTCTGTATCTTGAGAAAAAGATTAGGCATTTTAAAATCCTGTTATGTCATATGAAAATCCCTTCAAAATAAAACACAAATTTCTAGTGACTTACACAGACTCATGTATTAATAAACAGTAAGAAATGTAGTGTTACCTGGCACAGTTATAGTTGTGTGTTGTTACATCACTGTAGCAAAGATGACAAATCTTCTCTCATATTTTTGGGATGTCTTTGCTTGGCATGTGCCTGGCAAGTAAGAGTTGAGAAGTTTAACAACTGCATATGTGGTATATTAATGTTACCTAAAGAACAGACTTCACTGTGTCCATTAAGGGTTTTTAGAAGGTTGTACAATGAGGTTTTGTCAAAGGGCTGCTGAGGATACTACAGAGCTTTTATTAATACACAAAACAAGGTTGACATAAGAGAAATGAAACTACTAAAAGAACATAAAACTGAATAGGTAACATACTCTTAACTCCCCATGTGGATACTGTAATTTCTCATGTCCAGTAGAGAAGTAGGATCTGTGGATACTACAGTCACTGCAATATATTTATAATATGGCTTACTACAGTCAGTCTTTCCTGCCTAAAGAAGGAGTAAACCTAATCTTTTCCTTAAATTGTTGTATATGACAATCAACATGTATTACTGCCAGACATTCAAAAGACCACTTGTTATATTTGTTCTGAGCAGCAAAATTGAGTAACTGAAAAGACTCCCTTTAAAAATAATGATTTGATCATGAAATGGTCTGAATGTTTATCTTTGTAGTTGTATTACTGGAATGCAACAAAAGCAGATACCAAGACAGATGTGCGGAGTTTTTTTAAAATCAATCACAGATGAAAGTTAATTTATGACAATTGTAGAGTTCTGTGAGCAGAGTTCAGAAAAACTTCGGCTGAAGAACATACCTATTCATAAAAATTTAAAAGATTAACATACAGAATTTGGAAAACTAGTAAACATTTATTGGGCTGTTGAAAGATTGAAGGGTTGCCCTCTGTCTTTAGCATCTCAGAGTAATTTTGATGTTCTACCTGAGTGAAAAGACAGATGTTGAAATCTATAAAACTGTGGTAAGGCACGTGTTTACAACTGAGTTGACTAAGAATGTCCTTGGCTACCTTGTGTTATAAAATAATACTGTTCTCAGGCCTCTTTCCCACACATGTAAAGTGGAAGTGGTCAGGATGGTCATGGCTAAGGCTCGAGAGCCTGTCAGAAATCCCGTTTCTCATCTTGTTTGTTTTTAGCAATTAAACTAACTCCTGTTAAATAGTCAGAAATAGAGTTCACAGTATTTGATTTTACTCAAAGATCTTTATATGTGTGCATGATGTTTTCTTATACTAATTACCACCCTTTGCTATTACAAGCCGATCTGAAAACTGACTTCACAAACTATATCAAACAAGTCACTGGGGCTCAAGATGATGAGTTATGCCTGTGTTAAATTGCTGGGAATATAGTAAGTTCAGGAGAAAAATTGTAGTTTACTTACCTGCTCACTATTTCTCAAAGTTTGTGCCAAGTCTTTAAGTGGTTATTGAAATTAATTTTAATTTTTTTGTAATGTAACTTTTTAGTATGTATTAAGGACCTTTTGATTTCCTTCAAACAGAATCATGTGATAAAATTTTCACTATTTGCCTACTGAGACTGTTCTGCAATTTAGGGAAAAAAATAGGAAGTGCTTTTCTGATAGTAGCTCCATTTTCTCCTATAGCATTTAACTTGGGTAAATTGTGTTAGAGTAGGAAGGGGACCTGGAGGCTGGGTGTCTGTGTGGGTTTAAAGGTAAACCGGCAGGAGAAATAAACCCAACACAAAAGAGCTTATAAGTTGGAGTTACAATTTAATGAAAATATTAAAATAAATTCAGTGATATGTCGGAGGAGACCAACGAGATGAAGAATTTATTAAATGGCAACAATACTACAAGCGCTGAGTAGATGAGGACGCGGAGGTCCAAGAGTCCAGAGAACCCATGCCACAGTCGAATCAGGACTATGGGGGCTTTAGGAGTTACATGGATATATCCCCAGTTTGATTGTTATGTACCCCAATATGGCTACCCTATTCATTTTCCCTTAGTCATCCCCTATCCAAGTTTCTCCTTCCCACAAACCCCTAGGGCATTTTCCCGCCAACCCACTCCTGATTGGTTCCAGTTTGGGGCAGTGCACCAGTTTCCTTACATGGTTATGTTTGAACCCTGTTCTCCCATTGGTTCCTTCTGTGTTCCTCCCCCTAATCTGCATGCCACCCAATGAGGTGTGTTGCTCCTCCCTGTCTCCACCCCCAACTCCGCCCCTGTTCTAGAAAGTCCCATGCTACCCTATATAAGTCCGGGCACCCCAATAAAGTTGCTTCTCGTTGTGGACTCTCGACCCGTGTGGACCTCTTCCTTCGGGGGGTTGTCGCCAGTTCGGGAGCAGGAGGAGCCGCCCTTGGCCTCCAAGGGGCTCCACCCCAAGGAGCCCACAGCATTGCTCTGCGGGACCTACCTCTTGAGGCCATAATCTCCTACCCACTGTATCAGTGGACTCTTAGCATCCACTGATAGTGATACAAAGAGGAATTGGTTTTAACCCACAAAACCCAGAAGTATAACCCAGCAGCCTGGGGCACAAACACAATGGTGTTCATTGGTCCCTGTGCTGAGCCCCACATGGTTCCCCTGAGTCCAGAGTAAAAGGAAGGGAAAAAAACCCTGTTCCTGCAGATGATGGATGAGGTTCTGGTCCTTCTCTGAATCAGGTGAGTGGTCCCAGAAGTCTCCAAACCTCAAGATGGAGTTCAGGTGGGAACGCCCAGTTCCTCCCCCAGGGCAGGGAGTTCCACAATGGGTGATCTAACTCTGTGAGTCATGGGGTATTTTTGGAATCGTTGATGGCCCATCAGCAGACATGACCCCTCAGGCTGGGTGTTACAGTGCTAGTGACTCCCTAGAGGGGAGTTATCACAGCTCTTATCTCACAGGCTTCTTTAACACCCAGCTGACATCCTGAGGGGTCAGGTGTGCCCTGGGCATCTGCTGCAAATGGCCCATTGTTAACAGTTCATGAAAAGTGACATAAAGGGTTTAGAATACACAGCTTTGGTCAGTTCCACACAGTGATAAAACTGGTCCTGGCTGCTGAACTAGGGCCGTATCAGAGTACAGAAGTGCTGTTTTGCAAACCTATGTTTGGAAGTAATTACCTGCTTATAGCACCAGTAATTTGTGTTTTGGGCATAATAATAATTTTTCTAATTAAAGTTGTATTTTATGCTTCCATCTTTCATTTGAAAGCACGGTCATGCAAATAAAAAACTGCTATGCTTGATAAGTAAGCTAGATCACTTGATCTCATGTTTATTCTTTGTAATTTAACTTTGATTTTTCATTTATTGGTGTCAACACTGCACTAGTCTCTTAATTGCTCTCAGTGATTAAAAATATTGATTTAACACTGGGTGTTCTACCTGGCATCAACTAAATGAGCAATCCACATCTGTTCGTCTTAGGCGCCTCTTTTTCCCTTCAGAGCAAGTGTCTTTCTGTGAAATAGAAACACAGGCGCCATACAAAGTGTCTGAGTTGGCACCATGCTCTGAGCTTCTGTAGGTGCTCTGCAGTAGTTCTTCACAAAATAAGTCAATGTTTAATAACAACACTGTGCTCATAAATGTGTTTGATTGAATGAAGCACAGTGTTATTGTAAAACACTAATTTAGAACAAACCCAAGATCTTTTAAATCCAGGGGTTTTTTTGTTATGATAACCTGAAAATAGTTCTTTTAGTTTTGACATAATGCAGCTCTGATTTCTTCATTCAAGATAGCAATATGCCAGAATTTTTAGGAGGAAAAATACTTGCCTGAATAATTTTTAACTAGGTTCTATGACATGGCTGTGCTTTGCAATTGTCACATCTTACAAGCAAAGTTAGATCTAGCTCTTGATGCCCAACTATCAACCGTACACAGATGCCCATGCAGAGTTTGAGGTACAGAGCATGTGAGAGGCAGGGAGAGACATTTGGGGAGGGGCTGTGCTCTGAGGTTAGGGGAGTCTGGGTCATGTCTTTATGGGGAACTTAACAGTAGCTGGTCCAGGCTCACTTTCTGTAGTGTGCCTAATAATCCTGTCTGGTGTGAGTGCCACTGCTTTGGTTGTGAAAGTCAGATCCCTCACATACAGCCACACTTGGCACCTCCAGAGGTGCCATCACGGAATGTGGATTAAGTGTAGCACAATGATTATATGTGATACCACTCCTCAAACAACACATACCTCTTCTGTAGGCATACTGTATGTAACACATGGCAAATCTAGTGTCATATCCAGTGTGTTCTTGGTTGTCTTCCCCAACCCCCTTTATAGAACATGTTTTCTGATTTCTTTGTTAATAACTTGGTTACTATCTGTGAATTATTTTAAGAACAAACTTTCAAAGGCAGAAGTTGTAGAGTGGGAATACAACTAACTGAAAGCTAATAAGAAGTAAGCAGGAAATGCTGTCTGGTTTTGAGCTAAAGAATGAAATGCCCTTATTTGGGGGCAGGGAGGATTGCAATGTCATTGTTTTGAGGATTTTTTGGGGGGGTTGGGGTTTTTTGAGAAGATCTTGTGCTGTTGTGGTAGCTACTTACTAATTCAGAACAGAACCATTTGGTCAGTCTAAGGAACCAAGCATGATAAGAAGAGCCAGACATCTTGTTAATTTTTGTTAAATGAATTTGGAGCCTAGTTAAGACTGCAGATAGCACAAACACTGAATTCACAACATCTGTTTCTTTGCACCTGGTATCAGGATACAGTAGTGGTGTTCAAACTGCACTAAATTGTGAAGCACATAGCTTTGCTGTGAGTTGAGTTTTAGTGTACATCAAACATCTTCTACCAACAATATGTGCTGGGGGCAGGCTGTGCTGAAAGACCACGTGTCGAGGGACTCGCCCAGAACAAGAACAAACTTAGAGAAAAACAACAAGCAGACCTGGCACAGCCCCCTGGGAGGGCTTTTGACCTTTCCCCTATCAGGATTGGAGTCAGAATAATGACAGCAGCCTTAACCTATGAGTTGCGCATGGGGTGTGATTATTCGGGTATAAATGAGTTGGAAATTTGAATAAAATTGGATTTCTGCCTGAGTTCATCATATTGGTGCGTGTGGGGTCCCACTGGAGGTCTGCGACAAATAAGGTTGGCAATTATTGAGCAAAAAATGTCATGTTATTTAAATCTTCTTTATTGTCCTGGATAGAAACGCAGAGCGTATTTAAAACTGTGTGTACTCTTTGCATTAGAATGACTTTTTTTAAATGTTGCAATGACCTCTCATTCAAAGTAAAACTATTTGCATTGTAGCAAATGTAGCACTGAAAGCTGCAGCACTAAGATTTTTCAGTAGGAGAGGTCAGTGGCAGTGTGTATCTTCTCTTTCCTGTCTGCTGGTTGCATTGAGACTGGAGCCTGAAAGTAATTCTCCTATCATATTTTTCATGTCTTTTAGTGTACTTTGTTTTTCTCTGTGCCACCCCCCGCCAGCCCCTCCAGGCTTGTGCCATTAGGAGCAAAAATACTGTACAACTAGTTTGTATTGAGTAGCTGACCGTGGCTTGACTCTACTGTGAAAATGTCATATTCTGCCTCCGGTGAACAGAATTTTTATTGTGCGACATGAGCTTCATGTATTGGGAGAATAGGAAGGGGGTTTCTAGTGAAAAATATGCTTAAGAGCAAATAAAAGGCATTTTCAAGGAAGAGAACTGGCATCAGATGCATGAGTACATCAAAGCCAACTGGGTGAAGCACTTATGCAGACAGAATAAATGAGTAAATGTGATATAAGTGAATCAGATTTTGTTACTGGGGAGAAAAATGAAACCTTAGTAATCTAAGTATCCATCTCTTTTCTCCTCCATATTTTAAAAAAGTTGTCAGTTATCTGCACAGAGGAGGCTTGCAGATGTACAGGACATTAGTGAGGTTGTACCTGGGGGTTGGAAAGCTGAGTGAGGGTCCCTGACTGAGGGCCTGCCTCCTGGGAGGCAGGCTGGTCTGCAGGCAGCACCTGGGTGCCTGGTGGCTGCACACACCTACCCTCTTGCACCCTTGGCCAAGAAGCTGCTCCAGATCTTCCCAGTTTACCTGTTCATCTGCTTATCTTCCCCCGCTGTCACATAGCCCAATCCTTAAACAATGCAAATTCTTCTATGTTGCAAAAAACTTTCAAACTGATGGTGAAATAGGCACAATCAAGAAAATTGGTATCTTAAGGGCAGACAAGAGACCACTTGCCAAATCCAGATGTATTCCGAAAAGCATCTTTAGTTTGAGAAAGTGTACTTTTTACAGTTAATTTCAGAGGAATGCGATTTTGGTGGTTTAAGAAATAGAGGAGTTTTTGGGTTTTGTTATAAAACCCAAAACTTAGAATGTACAGGACCAGTTATTTATGTTGTGAAGCATTTCAAACACATATTGTTAGTAGGCTCTTGGATGAGATTGGACAGTTTGTGACATAAGGTAATCTGCAATTTATTAATGAAAGTTCTTTAAATTGTTGGCAGACTGCATTTACATCCATAAAATCATGTCCTATCTGTGATATGCCTATTTTTTAAGAGGATGTTTGTAACTACATGTTATACTGGTATTTTCTGTCTATTGTATTACAATACAATTTTGAAGCAGCTGTTGTTAATATCACTAAAAGTTCTTGTGGAGTTCAAATAGTGTCATCCTGTGGTTACTTGGTGTCAGAGTAGGCTTTTCACATTGCCTGCTTACTACTTCATGATGAGACACAGATTAAGAACTGAGACATGTAAGGTTTCTAATTAGTAGACGAATATTGCTTACGGTTTTGTCAGTGCCTTTCAGTTCGGGGAGTTGAAATGAACCAGTGTAACATTTACAGGTATGAACAATCTAGCTTAAAGTTTGTTGGAAAAATAACTTGTAGCCTTGACACACCTTTATTCTAGCCTTTTCTGCTCCTTGGGTATATAAAAATGTAAGTAAGCCATACAGCACTGCATTTCCTGTGAAAGCCAAACCATTTGAGATTTACAGTGGTTTTACTTTGGCTGTAAAACTCCAGGGGAGTTCTACTTCACTACTGAGATATGACCCCCAGGACATTTTCCAAATAGGCATTTTTACCAGGCCGTGAACTTTTTGTGGGTACACAGGGAACACAACTCAGTGTTCCTTGGCTAGATAGACAGGTCTTTTCTGAGGAGACAATTTATCTTCTTTTGGGTTCAGAGTCCAGAACAGCAGTAACTGTTCCACTGAGAATACATACTTTGTTAAAAGTTTCTGGTACATTTTGAAACTCCCTTTTTTATACAGCCCTTTGTTTCTTAACTAGGTCAATAATTCTGGTATCTTCATTGAAATTGCATTTAAGTGTTGGCAATTTGTGCACCATGTATTTTTATTTTAAACTGACTATATGTACTTAGCTATTTTTCTACATATGTAGAAAAGACAGCATAGTGGCTTTTGGTTTTAAAATTGCACATCTCTACCTTATTTAAATTTTAATAACTTATAATTAAACTCTCTTTGTTAAAGTTCTTGTTGTCCAATGTATAAAATTACATGGGTTGCAGGTGAATTAAGAGGTGTCATGGTTATAATGTTAAGTAAAAATGTTTTATTAGTGATTAAATGATTATCAAATTAATCAGTGGTTGAATGCAAATTAAATGGTAATTAATTAAGCAGTAATTGAATGGGAACTAAGCAGTGATTTAATGCAATTTTCAAGAAGGGTAACAAGGAAGACCATGGTAACTACAGGAATGTCAGTCTCTTTTCAGTGCCTGGTATGAGAGTTACTGGAAAACACCTGAAGGACAACAGAGTTGTCAGTCACAGACAGCATGAGTTCATGAGGGAGAAGATCTGTTAGACAGACCTGATTTCCTTTTACAACAAAGTAACCCACCCAGCTGACCAAGAGAAGCCAATTGATGTAATCTTTTTTGACACTTACAGAATCCTTCTGGACAAATTGTCCAGACCACAGCTGACACACCACCATGTGGTGGGTGAGCAATTGGCTCACAGGTCGAGCACAGAGGGTAATAGTGAATGGGGGAAGATCAGACTTGGGGCCCTGTCATGAGTGGGGTTTCTCACAGATCCATCTTAAGCCCAGCACACTTTGATATTTTTATAAGGAATCTTGATGCAGGTATTGAGTCAGTTACATTATATTAAATAATTTTACCAATTATACTAAATCAGGAGGACCTGTGGACTCCCTTGAGGGGGGAGAGAAGGCCTTACAGAGATACCTGGATAGACTAGAGGGCTGGGCAATCACAAATGGTATGAAGTTTAACAAGAGTAAGTGCCAGATTTTGCATCTGAGACGAGGTAATGCTACTTGAATGTACAAACTGGGAGATGAGTCTGAAAAGCAGAGCCACTCAGAGAGCTGGAAAGAGATTGGGGTTTGGGTTGATGTCAAGTTGAACATTCTTTAACAGTGTGCCTTGGGGTGCATTAGGGACAACACTGCCAGGAAGGGGAGGAAGGTGATTGTGTCCTGCTCTGCACTGCAGTGGTGCAGCCTTTAGTTGTGTAATGTATGCCCTTTTGAGCCCCACCATTTAAGAAGGATATAAAGTTATTAGAGAGGAAAGGGTGATCAAGACAGTAGACGGTCTTGAGGGCAATACTTTGGAAGAGTGGCTGAAGTCACTTGGTTTGTTCAGCTTGGAGAAGGGAAGGCTGAGGGATTGGTTACACCATCACAGTCATCTCAGTCTGGTACTGCTAGGTGCTGGTAAGACATGGCCTAGATTCCTTAGTCCCTGTGAAGAGGTTTGCACAGCAGAGGTTTGCACAGCAGGGCTGACATCAGTCAGACCTCCTTGTCTGTGAAGCCTGAATGAAAGCCCTCTTCAGTCAGAACGTGTGCATCCATCGTGGGCTTGCCAAACAACAAACTTGATCTGCATTTCCCACCAGAAGATTGGTAAGCAAATATCTATCACAAAATGAAAGTCAGCAAGGATTTTCAAGATTCTGTTTGCAGCTACATTTTTTTCATACTCTCATTGTGGAGATAAACATTTTATCAGTGTAAGCAGCAAGAGCTTTCTGTAGTGAAGTGTCAAATTCAGCTGAATATTGAGAACCATTTGCAGTGACTCTCAGATTAGGAGAGGGAGAAGCAAAGAGCAGTATTTCCTCTTAATTAATGTGCAGCATCTGAATCAAGCTGCAATTTGAAGGTAGTCCCCAAACAGGATATTTTGGGGATTACAGTATTTCCTGTATGGTAAACAAACCTGTATTGGTACTGATGTTACTGCTACTAATGAGCTATGCCTGTGTGTGCATGTGTAATGGCTTGGTGCAAGGAATTGCAGAGAGAAAAATATCTTAGGAGTTTCTTCAGTTTTCTTGCCTCTCTAAATTTCATTCTGTTATGAAAAATGAGTGTTCCTTTCAGCAAAAAAAATAAAAGGTGCTGTTAACTTGAAAAATGTAATTTCATACTGACTGCAACTGTTTAAGATACAAAATTTTTACCAGCTGACCCTGGTTCTCCTTAATACAGCCTGGTTGTCTGAGGTTTGTAGAGGTAAAAGCTTGTTAGCTTTCTGGTTGTTTTCATACTTGCTGGATATAGCACGAAGGCCTTAGCCATTGGAAAGAAGTTCTTTACTATTGCTGCAGTTATTAATTACAGACTCTGTGTGGCTTTGTATGGATGCGTGCATGCACATGCAGTCATGGTATTTGGTAGGTTTCTTGTGTGTAGAAATGGCTGAGAGGTTGCCTGTGCTGTGAAAGTCTAGAAGCTCTCTTGTACTTCCTAGTAGTTGTATTTCATTTCATTGTTTTCTTTGCTATTGTTCAAGTGTTAGAGAATTAGGAAACTCTTCTATGTGTTACGGTGTCTTTAAATTATGGTACATGAACCAAATTTCTTTGTTGCCATGGCTATGTCTAGATTTTTTTTTTCCTTAAGTGACTGAAGAAATGTCTCAAGGCAGGGGAAGAAAATAATTTCTTGCTGTATGCTGCTAGACAAAGGTGAAACCTGATCCTGCTGTCCAGGTGTCACTTTGTGCTGCATGTTGCACAGTACTGTGCCGCCAGATCTCTGGCTATTGATGCACAGCTCAGAGAAAGCCAGGCAATTTATCAGACTGTTATTTTTTTTTCCACATGGTCTGATTTGAAAGCACACATAATGCTATGGTAAGCATTCTTACATGTATGCAGATTTCTGACTAGAGCATTCTTTTTGAGACTTGCTTTATCATTCTATGTACTGGCTCAGCTCCCTATGCTTGTTTTTAGGGTGAAGTCTAAACAGACCCAGTTACCACTTGCCACCCCTCACCAGTTATAAAATTTCTGTACTTTCTGACTCTGCAATATGCCCCAGTAACATCCTACTTTTCCTGCCTACCTTATTGCTTGTATTTCTGCATCATTTTCTGTCTGAAGCTGGACTTCCTGTAAAAGAAATCAAATGTTTAATACACTGCTTTGGAGTGTCTAAGAGGGAAAAACTGATGCCACTGCAGACCACTTGTAGGCTAATTCAGACTTGTGTGGTTCTTGTGTGTGTGATCTTCAAATGAGCAACCAGTGAGGGCAGTAGAAGTTGAAGCCAACAGATGTCACTTGTATTAAGCTCCAGAGTGGTCATTTAATGTGAGTTTTGAAAGTACAGGACACTGGACAGTAACAGTAGACTGTATTGCTTCCTGGGAACTGGCATACCTGAGAAAACAGGCTATAGCTCTCTGCTACAACTTCTGTGAGTACGCACTCCATAAGTCCTAAATTCCAGTTTTACTCTGGAATGATCCAAAGTATCTTTGAAAATGTGATTTGTCTTAACTTCTAAGTTTCTTTAAACAGTCTCCTGTGTGCTCACATGCGGGTGCACACACAGAGTTCAAGTCATCTAAAGCAGCTAATAGTAGACAAAAGGATGAGAGAATAAATATAAATATAAATAAATGGTAGGGCCTTAAATGCTGGCATATTAAAAGTATACAGTCCTGTTGCACTTTGAATAAAAAGCTGTTGCTGTTCTTGTTCCTTGCAAGCTTTGCAACTGAAAGCTAAAGCAGAGACACACTGCTTCAGCTGATGCACTCTTCCTGTTTGGAACATGGCATTGTCAGGTGCCAGGGATGGCTTGAACAGTGGTGTTTCATCTGGCTTTTCAGACAGGTGTATGTGATCCTAGATAGTGTCACTGGGTGACTGAGTGAGCTTAGTGTCACAAAATGTGATGCTGCTTTTGCTTACTGTAATTGGTTTCATAATTGTTTTGTACTTGAGTGGGAGGTGAAAAAGTGATGTCCAGGTGTTAGATAAATGGCTTGTTAATAGAACAGCCTCATTATGTCTTAAGGCCTGACATGCCTCAATGACCTCAGACTTAAGGAGAAGTTAACAAAGCTTGAGGAGTAGACAAAAACAAAGCAGAATTCACAGACCACAAGGACTTTGGCAGAACTCTCAAGATAAGGAAGAAACTAACAAAGCCAGCTCAGCAGCTGTGCTGAAATCAGCTCCAAGTGGAGCTGCAAAATAGAACAAGGAAATAGAAATACCATATCTTGGAGTGTAAATTGGCACTGCACACCGGCTGCAAACCTGCACTGGGGGTAACAGAAGTGAAAGCAGTAATTTGCTGAAGTGCACTAAAATGTCTTTAGATACAATGTCAGATTTGTGTTTCAAGGCTGTTTTACAATAGCTAGTTAAAATCTGCTGTTGTGCCATAGTGATTGATTTTTTTGACATGAAACACTTACTGTACTGGTGAAACTTTGCCTCTATGAACTGCTTGGAGTTTTAATGGCCTTTTCTCCAGTTGTTCACACTTACGCCTCTGTCCTGAACCTTCTGTGAAAATTGCTTTGATATACTTGTTTCCTATGGAAAAGAGGATATTATATATACTGCAAATAATACTTTTTATCTATTGTCATATTAAAAACTAAGTAAGAGTCTCTGTCTTGTTGGTCTGTTGTGTCCTTTGCAATGAGCATCAGCTATTCTGTTCTTTTCAATGCGGTTCTGTTTTTAATATTATGATCTCTCTGCATGCAAATGCTGTAGATTGCCCATCATTACTTTAGAAGTAAACACTGAGGGTTCTTCACAGAGGTTGGGAGGTTTGTTTTGGAGGAGGGTGTTTTCCATTCTTTATGGAAACGGTACCTTGATGACAGCTCGCCTTGAACCATTACTTTGCCCTGTTTATTTTTAACACTCTAACTGATATTACCTGCTAGAATTGACAAAGAGACCAGCTGAGAAAAACATTTGTGTTACCTTCAATAGGGCTTGCCGCTTAGGAAGAACATGTTATTGACTATCTCAATGCCTGAATTTCCACAGACACAGTTACTGTGTGCCTTTATGAGAGCCTTTAAGAGGCTTCTACCTCTTATTAAATAAAACACTTGACTGCATCTAATTTTACATTTTGGGGTTTTTTTCTGGTGGTTTATTTCATGGTCCTCTTTGTCATAGGTTACAGTTACTTGAGGAATTGTGGAAGAACAGAAGGGAACAAACTATGTTTATATTAACTCAATTTATCTACTCATGCGTAGGGACATACTAACTACAAGAGGAGTTTTGCACAGGACTATATTTCTACACAGTTACACACAACTGTAAAACTTACACCATCCAAACTGTCTAACATCCCACGGCTATAGCTAAATATTAAGTAATGTATATTTCATAAAATTGCTGGATTCAAGCAGTTTCTATATAACTTATTTTAACTTTATAAAAAGACTCTTTAGATGTATTCTTCCACAGAACTTCTGCAGGCTTCTTCTATTGCTTCTGCACCCGCTCAAGGTCTGTAGACAAATTCCATTCTTATCTTAGAAGCTGGCACCTGCAAATTTGCTTTTGGTTCACTAGCCTGAAAATTTATGTGTTCCAACAGTTAACCAATTAAAATTTGACTAACAGGATTTTTTTTTATATAAGTGAGAAGTTATTATGAAATCAGATTTTTGAAACTGTAGGAGTCAATTCTCAAGGGCTTCTCACTTGTTCTTACCTGACTGTTTTTGAAGGTAGGGCAAAATACACCTAGACTATGTCTTAGGTAGGACAGAACATACTTATGTAGTTTTTGTCTTGCCTTCCTGTTATGTAGTAAATAATATTGGACAATTAGTTTTCTGTTAGTCTTCCTATACTTTCATAGTGCAGAACTACTAGATGTTCAGTGCTGTGGTTTCAAGAGAAGTAGGTTCCTGTGTGCATATGTGTGAGGGGAATAGTATGAGCTATGTATTAGCTGTCTCAGAAAGCAGCATTGAACTCCTTTATATAAAGAGTAATTATTAATTGAAGAGAGGAAGAAGCTTTGAAATGTCAGTGCTGCCCTGTTCAGTCAGTCACTGACACTGTATTGCCTGTTAGACTTGGTTTGGTCCTGAAAAACTACACTTTTGTGTTTTAGGCATGGGAAATTCTATTGCGACTTGTGCTGTACTATCTGTTTCATTTTTTAGTTCTGTGTACCAAGGAGTAAGGACCTTTCAAGAGCTGGGCCCCTTAGCTGAAATAATTAAACTGAATGGTTGCAGGGTAAAACTTGGGCAATTGTAGGTGGGAGTTAAAAAAAAAAATTAAAAAAATTGTTTAAAGATTTTCTGCTGTAAGCTCCCCATTGAGATTCAGAAACGTGTGTACTGTCACACTTGGTAAACTGTTCTTTCCTTGACAGAATGGTGTGCTTTCCTGTCTTCAACGTCTTTATAGCTCCCTCTCATGCCATCAGTGACCTGATAGGAAAAGCCTAATATTTCTCCTTACACACTTACTGTAGTTTCTTTCCTGTATCATTTGCTGCACTCCCATCTGTTATCCCAGGTGGGTACATTTGTTGCAGGGAAACTTGTGATGGCTTCCTACAAACTGGAAATGCAAAAGCTGGAGGTGTTCTGGTTCCAGTGAAAGATGTGATTGTTCCTAAATCTAGACTCTATTAATGACATAATTTTAAAAAAAATCTATGTGTGCGTCTCCTCTAACTAATCCATAATATTACTCATTTTCTTCAGTCTTTCAAACTTTTAACTCAGAAGCAAGATACTGTTGTAGTAGTAGTCATTTATGGCTATTAATTTGTGTTGAGCTTGATTTGAAGTACAAACTATTTCTAAGTTGCTTAAGGAAACATACTAAGGAAAACCATTTCAGTATAAATAGGGGCAAAAAGTAAGAACTGACTCCAAATGACCAATAATCCCAAAATAAAACCCTATAATAAAATTGTATAAATAGCTTTAGTCATACTGTGCAAAACTGTATCATAGAGACATGAATAAAATAACCTTTTCACAGGGTCAGGACCTGTGTGCTCAGAGTTTGAAAATGTACAAGAAAGTCTAACAGAAATTTTGAAGAAGTTTCTTAGTCTTGAAACTAAACCCTAAAGCACTTGGGTGTGGGTTGCAGCACAATCAATATGGGAAAATTATGAGGATATGAAGAAGGGATTTCAGCCTTATTCAGCCTGAGTCAGTGGTGAATGTTGTCTGTCTTTTGTCTGACAAGAGTTCCTTCCTGCTCAGGTTTCTCAGGATGTCAAAGTGCAAAAGAGAATTGGTGCATTAATGTGAATGCCAAAGTCCCCCAAAGTGCCTGTTCTGGTAGCAGTGAAGGGAGGAAGAATGTTTCTCTAAGTGCAGTGCCCTGTTGATAGTTTCTGATGCAAAATTCATGCACAAAGGCAACTTTCCCCATATGCTGTGTTTGTTTAAAGCATCTTGCTTTTTGTAGATTGTTTTATTTTAAAAAATAAGGCTGGCAAGAGAATAAATCTCACTTCCTTCAGGAGGTAGAGAGTGAGCATCCTGCAGTTGCTTGAGCTGTAAGTGTATGAAAGTGTGCACCAGTGCAACCTCTCTCTGTTGGTTTGGACACACCTTAATCCTCTTTCCCCTCTGGCTGCCACTTGACTTTCATATAGTCATCATCAGGAGGAAATGTTGTGGCTACAATAGATTTAAAGAACTGATGATTTCATACTTAAAGCTTGCAGAATTTAAACAAATTACAGTTTTTCAAAACCTTTAAGGCAAAATAACCAGACCAAAACAACCACGTATTTTATAGAATGAATCTCCCATATTAAGAATTATTGTAAATTTCATTCTTATAAAGTTCTTGAGACTAAAACAGTAGTAGTAGGCCTGTTAGGACTTTTTGCATACATGTGCATGTTATGGTACATCATGTTGTGTCATGACATACCGTGACACAGCATGCTTAATTATGATTTTGGTTCACTGTTTGGTTGTTGGGTTTTTTTTGTTTGTTTGTTGTTTTTTTTTCCTTTTCCCCTCATTCTCTTTAAATAGTAGTCTGAGTTTTGGAGCAAATCTAGTTAAGTTCAGATACTTATATCTGCTGTCACTTTTTTCTCTCTTACTGTGGCTTTATTTGCTTCAAGCAATTGTCAAAAGAGTGTTGTTACCACACTTCCTGTTTGAAGCCACAGTGAACAGAATGCAGTCAGAGGATATAGATGGTTCACCCTTAAAAGGAACTATATAGATGTTTTTTAAAAACAGCAGCAGTTCTTAGGCTGTAGAATTAATAAGTAGCTGTATTCTAATTGACCCTCCTTTTCCTATTCCTGTTTGGATCTGCTAAGGTAAATACTGTCTAACCTGCTTTTTATCAGCAAACATAAAGAGCTTAGAGGGAAAATTGATTTCTTTGTTTACCTTTTCTTCTCTCCTGCTCTGTATATTTCCCACAGAAAAGTACATACTGCTTTAGTAAGAAAAATGGGTGATAGTGAACAGAATGTGCTCTGCGTCCATTATTCATTAATGCTGTGTTTGCACTTACTGCCTGTATGACTGGTATTTAACAATATGCAGTAGTTTTGGTTTTTGCAGCAGACCAGCCACTGTGGAGTAATGAAAATTACCTTATTGGTTTTCATTTTAAATATTAACCATTGTATTTTTTAATATCTTAATTACTTCATTCCAATTTGGATTTTCTATAAGTGGTATAAAATTGTAAGCATAAATAAGGTATAAAAGCCTTAAAATGTGACAGAGTTATTCAGCATCATAGTCCTGTGTGGTCTTGCTGTGTGAATCACACTCCCTAAAATAAATTGCATTCAGGTTTCAGAACGTTTACATGGGAAAAGCACATAGGTGTTTCACCACTCATCACTTGATGAACTTAGCAGTTCAGACACAGTAAGAGCCCTGTCTTTTCCACATGAGCTCTACAGTGTACTGCAACTCTGAGCACCATAAACTGCATCAAAAGCAGGCAGAGCTGTTGTCATGATCTGTATTCTTCAGCCACTGCTGTCCTCTTCATCTGGAAAGTCTATGCAGACAAATGATGCAACACTTTCAAACAGTGCCATAGTAGGGTGGTGGACACTGGCACAGGTTGGATGGGGCCCTGAGTAACTTGGTCTGGTGGAAGGTGTTCCTTCCCATGACAGAGAGGCTTGAACAAAACTATCTTTAAGGTCCCTTCCAACCCAGACCATTCTATAGTTCTTTGATTCAAATCTTAATCCTGACAAAGCAGAGAACTAGCTGTGAAAAACTGCATGTATTTTGGGACCTCATAAATTGCAGCTAGGTTTGAGGTGCAGTTCAGGTTTTGGAGGAAAACTTTTCCCATGACATTGCTGGTGTGCTGATACTACGTAATTACCTGAGTAGTCAGAAGGTAAGTAGGTAGGTAGGTAGGTCAGTATGGTGCTTTTTTTCTTTTTCTTTAGAACCAGTAATTTGGAAGAGAACATCAGAATTTTCCTGTTTCAACTTGTTCTTTAAACAAGCAAGTAGCAGTGTAAGACAAGTTCCTAGTGTGTTGTCGTTGACATCACAGCAGTGATAAGTGTTTTGCGTTCAGTTTGTTTTTTCTTTCCATTTTGTTGCAGCAGATTTATACCTCATATTTTGTATTAATTTTGCCACTGTAAAAATCATGTTTAACAGACTGGGGTGGAGTATGAGATTCTGCAGCTCTAACAAACACTGTGAAGCATCTGTTTGCCTTTTAAGAGGTGCTCTTTTATTAAAAGCCAACAGTTTGAAGAAGTGTTGTTAGTGATTGCAGAGCCATGAAACTAAAGGCAAATTTAGCACTGTAAAGGCTTTAGAAGATAAAATATATTTTTAAGAATGAATGTGTTATCAGAGACTGTTATTCACAATCTCTAGGTTGGCTTTGTTACTCAGCAACTTTTGATTTTATGTGGGGAGTCAGTTTGGAAGAGAACTCTGTATAGAAGGTCACAAGTCCTGCATGCTGAGGGTGGCTGGGTACAGAAAGACTTTTGCGCCCTTGAGCATTCCTTAACCGGGAAGATCTTTCCAGGCTCGCAGGAGTATGCACAAGCCCTTCATGTTTGTTCCCAGGGCTTCATCTCAGCACAGTGCTTAAAGCTGCAGTGAGCTGGGGGAGCATGCCAGCTATCAGTGAGCAAATGCAGAGATGAGTTGACAAGAGGAATTTCCCTGCCCTTACCATGTACATCTTCTGTAGCGGAATGTAACAACCAGATGAAAGTTAACCCAAGTTAACCCTTGATGAGAACCAGCATTTAATATGTGAAATCTGGACTTCTTCAAAAAGAGATTGTAAGGAAGCAATAATACAAGTGTCAGAATTTCAGGTGTCACAAATCAGAATACTGGGGCACTTGCACAGCAAGAGAAGCTCACTGCACTGTATCCATTTATAACTTGATCAACTTACGATATATTAGACTTCAAAATGCTGACTTTGAGTACGTGATTTCTCAGTTTCTCATAATCTGAGCAGATAGCAATGGGGGAGCATTGCTGTGTTTCAGAACAACTTGGAGCCCATCATCTCAGAAGTACGCCAGCCACATTTTAAGGAGTCATAAGCTGTGCAGTTACTGGACTGGAATTGTCAAATGTTACATGCTTAACAGGAGTTAACGATGTTTTAGTTCTGATTTTGTTACATACTGAATAAAATTTAGAAAAGAAATGTATGTAGTATGCAAGTGCCAAGACTGCAGTGAGTATTTTCTTGTCAAGGTTTTCTTTGTTAGTCCAGCTCTTGCTATTTAAAGTTCATTAGGTTTTCGGTCCTCTCTCTCTCTCTCTCCCCCTCTCTCTCTCTCTCTCCCT